>JANHGL010024606.1:0-20362 GCA_024611195.1 Ceyx melanurus | reverse complement strand
AGAGGCCGGGTTTCGGTTTCTCCGATGCTTGTGGTCGGGCGTGCGGGGCTCCAGTCCCCTCTCCCTGCACCTGCGCTTCCGCCTGCGCTGAGACCCAGCAGAACGTAAAACAAAGATCAAATTGCAGTAGATGAAGCCGGTGCCCGCCTGCCGGGGATCGTCCGTCGGGCTGCGGACGGTATCATTTCCCGAGAAGGCGAGCGGGGCTGGCGCCTGGTTTCCCCCCCAAGCTGCTCGCCCTGGAGCTGCCGGTCCTGCCCGAGCAGTGGGGCTCTGGAAACAGGGTGTGACAAAGCCTGTTACGTTTAACACCGAGAGCTTAATAAACTGTCATATAATGGCAGATTTTCGGGAACTCTGCTGTCTGTAGCTCAGACTCATGTGAAAGGGCATTTCAAAATTCTCTCGTATTCATGTACAAAACCATAAAACTGTAGGTTGATTTTTCAGTAGCTACTTAGTTCTACTATCTGTCCATAATTATTTATTTAGAATTAGATGGTGCTCCTCGGGATATGGATTGTGTAAGAGTTGAAGCGAGTGGCTCTTGAAAGGTACTCACTTTAGGATTGTGGTTCAAAAGGTCAAAGCAAGCGCATACTGCATTCAGTATTTCCTCCTCCAGTTCTTCCTTGCCTTCTCTCACCCACCTACACACCCCTGCAAGCTTTACATACAAACAGATCTTAACCCCCACACTTTTCTTAAATTCTGTTGCCAAACTGAATGGAGTTTGATTCGTGGTCATTGAGTCAAGTAGCTTGTCCTAAGAAATTACATGAAGTGCTCCTTTCAGTATAGACAGCAATCAGACTGGGCTGTAACTGTGAAAATTCTTGGCACACTACTCATCCTTAGCACTGCCTGGGTATACACAGCAGATACAACCATGCAGCTTTTAAAATTTACTATCTTTCATGTTCTCCATATATATTTTGTGATGGCAGTTTTTTATTGCATGCACAGTAATTTTTATTGTATCTTCTCTGCCTGGAATTAGAGGCTGTCATCCATTTCAAAACAACCTGAGTAGTTTTTGTCTTAGTACATCTCTTAGTTTTAAGAAGTGATTTGACCATCTCCCTTGCAGCCAGACTCTTCATAGGATTCTAAATGAATGAAATTAAATCTTCAAATGAGCATGACTATAGGACAAGATAGTGCCTGTGGTGTTTGTAGTTCTGTTGTATTATGCAAAATAGTGAAAACAGGAAAGTAATGTCATACAGATCAAAACACTTTGCAAGGCTTTAGTTTGTTTGGTAGGTAATCAGTTCAAATGTAGGTTAAAGTAAGAGGGAGCTGCACTTTCTAGCAGTCACTTCAATTGCTTGTAATATTTGTTTTGAAGACATTAGATTCAAATACTGAGCTTGATTGGAGCAGAAGACTGCACCATATTTTTTATGTGGTATAAGAGGGTGAAAGTCTTGCTATGTTATGATGAGAGTGTATAATGGGACCTAAACTGGATGTTTAGAAACAAAATATGTTATATTGAATATGACACCATTTGTTTATATCTGTAACATGGTAAACAAGTTCTTCAGAGCTTTCTACATTATATCGCCCTTTGAAGAGAGATGTCTGAATGAACCAAATTAAACTTATCAAGGTGAAGTTTATGGTTTGAAAATGAACTTCACAAGGCTAGGCATGGAAGCTTTTGCACGTAGTATACCAATGAAGTAAATTTATGGGTTGTTTATGTAGAAATATTTAAGGGGGAAAATATTATATGGCTGAGGTGGTAATGAGCACATTAGTAACTTCAAACTTTACTTTTACAGATTTCTTCTGTTCTGGGGAAGGTCTCAGGAGCTGGCACCATCCGTGCAGGCCCCTTCAGCCTCCCTCATTTCAGCCTCTTGTCCCTTCACCAAAATATTTCTTTTGAACTGACAAAACCACAAATATTAGGAAGCTTCTTGCAGTTTAGTTAAACTTCATAACATTTGCAGTTTGGCTAAATGAGGCAGTTTTTGCAGATAAGGTCATGGTGACTTGCAGAAGCTGTCTTCCCTTGGTTAAAAGCTGCTGTCTCAAGTGTGGAGTCAGAAGAGAATAGTATCTGTAACAGCCTGACTCAGTGCAAAGTCCAACGGCTTAATTAGAATTGTGGTTAAGAGTGGATTTAAGCAAATTCTCTGGGCTTTGCGCTTACATAGCTAATGTAGCTTTCTGCCAATGCCATTGAGGTGTTGGTGGGTCCTGGTACAAGAGTAGAATAGATAACTGGGGCAATAATTTCTCAAATTAAGCAAATAGTTTAAAATTCTTGTCTAGTTTCCAATTTCTTAACTGAGTCATGTCTTCAAATGGCTCATGATTCCCTTTGTATATTCTTTGAACTGGTATTAGCTTTTTCCTTTGTCTTTATCTGTATCTTTAGTATAACCCCTCTCATTACTAAATTTAACAGATCTTGTCAGTGTTTGTTCTACTGATGACTTAGGGGTGGTGTGGGTGTGAGAAGAGTTTGTGAGTATATGTAGCTTCAGTTGGTGGTTCACTACATGATCTTAATTTGAGGGAAAGCTATCACATACATATCACATACATGCATTATGTTTTCTTGTAAAGATCTAGGCATCCCACAGATGCTCACTTGAAGCTGAGCTGTGTGACATTAGTGTTGGGCTTCAAGCGTTGTCCTGTTAAAATCACTGGTTTTGAGCATAGATGGAGGATTTCAGGGTTCACTTAAGGGGTTTTCTAAGGCTGCCTGACACTGTGTAGGAAATGCACTAGCATTTACAAGTTTCATGACATGTAAGATGCTGTGAAAATGTTCCTGCACCGTGTCTATTTTTGTGTTCATGCTAGTGTGGTTCTAAAAGAGACCAATACTTAAGACAATAGCAAACTTTAAACTGTTACATTTTAATTTGAGCATTTGGGGAGTTTATAAACCTTTCAGGAGCTCTAGTTGGTAGAAATTTTTGTTTTCCCTTCTCTTCTTCATGAACAATTAGAATAACTTTTTCTTTTTTTTTTTTTAATACACAATGACAGTACCAAAGAAACTGCTTTGGCATGTATAATCCTGTTCATAGTATCAGAATATAGGATAATTATAGATAGTTGGTTTTTTCTTTTTATTTTTTTTTTATTAGTTTGCTGTAAAAAGGAAGATGCTTTAAGAGTTTGGTTTCATTCTGATTAAGTAGGTAATTTTGAATTCCATTTTATTGCAATGCTAAGGAAACAGTTACGTTACTAATAATCAGATCATCAAGTCACTTAAAGCTTAGTATATCACAGTCACCAGGAAACTAACTTAGAACACTTAAGGGAGTTAATAAACAAAGTTAACATTTGGTTTCTTGTGCAAGCATCAATTAATTAATTCTTTAATGGGGGGAGGGGTATTTTTGTTTATTTTTGTTGTTACTGTGGTTTATTTTATTGACTTTTAAGTTTCATAAATGCATTCAAACACTGTTGCTGTGTAAAGTGTTCAGTACCTACTGTTTATTTAGGTATTTAGGCACTTACTGTGCTAGGCATTGGATTCTCAGGTGAGGAATTGTATTGTGAGTTGCTCTTAAGTGTTCTGAAATGGCTGACAGTAAGCAGTTGCACAGTTTGACACACATGTAGTGCTAATGATGCTTCTCAAAAATTATTTTGAGGCTCCACGTTTTGAGGATTTTTTTTCTGAGTTATTTTGGTTTGGTATTGTCTTTTTTTTTAAGGTTTGTGTATTTACCACATGCTTGCTGGTTTTCAGTGTAAACTAAGTTTTGTGATAGTAACACAAGAACAAGTTTCAATGCAGAAGGCCTTCTATAAAAGTTAAAACTGAAGACTTATACTGAAAGCATCCTAGTGTCTCAAAGAATAGACGTGATATTCTGAAGATGAGTTAGAGAGAGCCTTTAGGGTATATGCAAGTGTGTGACAAGGAGCTTCCTAATATTTGTGTTTTTGTCAGTTCAAAAGAAATATTTTGGTGAAGGGACAAGAGGCTGAAATGAGGGAGGCTGAAGGGGCCTGCACGGATGGTGCCAGCTCCTGAGACTTTCCCCAGCTTGAGTGCAAAGCAGCAGATGTGACCAATGAGAAACTGTCTGCTGCTTGAAAATTGTTGCTATGCATTTTAAACCATCCTGATTTATACAGAATAAAATTTCAAAATGAGGGATAAAACTTAAGTAACACAAATACTAAATTGATAACTAGAAACTTGGGAGCCTGTAGGCTGTGGATGGAAATGTGCTATTGAGCTTGTTTTCTTCATTGTTGCTTCTGTCCCTCAGTGCTGGGTAGTAACAGGAGATGGGAAGTAACATACAGTAGTATATCCATAATCTTAAGTGTTAAAAAAATTATTACTCAGAAAAAAAGGCTAATTCTCTGCATGTAAAATGGCATGTTTTTAAATATGTTTATAGTTCATATTATGGACTAAATAAAATTTTCTGTTTATTCTAGTTGGTTTGGATGCTGCTGGTAAGACAACTATTCTTTATAAACTGAAACTAGGAGAAATTGTCACCACAATTCCCACTATTGGTAAGATAACAAATTATCCTTTCTTCATTCTTGTTACTCTAAATTTGTGTTTGCAGACATGGGCTTCTGAAGAGTGCAGGGATTTAGTATCTTAGCTGTTAGTATAAGAATCAAGACAAATAAGGGTACTGCCATAACTGTGTCAGACCAAAGATACATCTAGACCAGAATCCTGTGTCTGACAGTGGTTTGTAGCAGATCCTTAGGGGAAAAGGAATCAAATAAGTAACAGTACTCCCCCCAAACACCACGAGCCTCTAGCATTTGGAAGATGAAAGATTTCCTGAATCATAAGTATTGTACTTTAAGTGATTTTTATTTTTTTTTCTTAAAGTCAATTTTCTTCTTGATCTAGCAATTCAGCTCTGATGAGCCATTAGATGTGTATTTGGGAAAAGTATAATTTAGGAAGTAGCTATCTTTAACATAGAATCATAGAATGTTAGGGGTTGGAAGGGACCTAGAAAGATCATCTAGTCCAACCCCCCTGCCAGAGGAGGATCACCTAGACTGAGTCACCCAGGAACAGATCCAGGTGGGTCTTGAATGTCTCCAGAGAAGGAGACTCCACAACCTACCTGGGCAGCCCCTTTCAGAGCTCTGTCCCTCACTGTGGAAAAGTTTTTCCTTGTGTTTAACCCTAAAACATGGTTACATTTGTAAATGTAACATGGTTACTATTACATTTTAACACTAGCATTAGCTACCTCTAATTACTTAACTCTTATTTTTTTTAGGTTTTAATGTGGAAACGGTAGAATATAAAAATATCTGTTTCACAGTTTGGGATGTTGGTGGTCAAGATAAAATTAGACCTCTTTGGAGGCATTATTTCCAAAACACACAGGTAAGAGTTATTAGATGGCAGTAGTTAAAGACCTGCTTTGCAAAGTCTCATGTTCTGTACAGTATAGATGGGAGACTTCCTGCAAGTTCTGAGAGATACACAGATGTTGTTCCAGTGTAGTTGTGAGTGTAGCCTGGCAAGGATGCTGTCCTTTAGGATCTGCCAGGGTTTGTGAGGAACTGTTCAACTTGGCTGTAGCTGTTCACTGGTCTGTTTGAACTGGTATTGGTTTATACATTAAGAATGTTATTGTTTAAACACCCTTATACATACTCTATTTTTAATAATCAGCCTGAAAATCTACAACTTCTAGTGAGCTATTTCACTGTAGTTAGTATGCTGAGTATCTAAAAATATTGTGAAAGGTCTTGTCAGAGCTAATACTGGTAGATTGGAATGTGTCAGCTTCATAATGATACGATTGCTGTCATCTTTGGTGACAAAAATGTTATTCTTCCCTTTGGTTCACAAGTAGTAAGGTGTGTGTTAGTGTTATATAGTAAGGTGTATATAAATATATTATATATACACAATATTATATATAATTATATATATATAGTAAGGTGTGTGTTAGTATATATAAAAGGAACCTTTTGGTAATGGAGTGGTTGGGGTTTTTTTCTGTCTTGAATATAGAATTATTTCCAAGAAACTTCTGTGTAGCATAATGCATATGACAGCTACAGAAAAATGGAGAACTCTGGACTGACAAAAAGGAGCTAGAAAAGTACTGGTGTAAATAGAGTAATACTTCAGTTATTCAGTGCTGTTACTAAATATTTTAAAAACATGCTTCTCTTTTCTTAGAGAATAAAATGTGAGGTTTTCAGATTGAGATATTAAGAGTAAATAGTGACACTATAAGTAAGTAGGACGCTTGAATAACAGAGATGTCATTAGAAATACTGTTTGGTGCAAAGTTTTTAAACAAATTCAGGCCTTGCTTTAAGGGTGTGGGTTTTTTTTCAGTGAAACATGAGATGGTGAAGCACTTGTGATTCTCTTGCTGCATTTTTTTTAAACTAATGAATGCCACACTAATCTGTAAACCAACATTTGTGGTTTTTAACTGTCTTGACTTACAAAGCGTAAAGTTATTTTGCAGTTGAAACTTGAGCAGTTTTTAGACAGACATCTTCATTTCTTAAGCAGAAATTTCTGTCAAATTCACTTATTAGAGAGAGGGGCCAATCATAACATTCAGTATGAGATGTTGGGGTTTTAAAATAGCAATGCATGTTTACATTGTTTTTTTCAAAAGTGGTTAACTTCTTACAGGGTCTCATCTTTGTGGTAGACAGCAATGACAGAGAGAGAATCGAAGAAGCAGCAGAAGAGCTGCAGAAAATGGTAAATATTGATACCTTCTGAAATATTATTATACTTACTTTGTCATATTGTTTGGTGTTTGACAGCTTCCCTACAAGATCTAGGATTTTAAAAGTTTAGGGAGTTTGTACAGTGCATATTGTATTCACCTGGTAATTCTGGGTCACGTAGTACACCGAGTTGCAATTTAAGCATGAGGAGAGTTTTAGCTCAAGAACTACTAGTATGTCAGAACTTTTATTTCCTTCATCAAACCTTAATAGAAATATGGCAGATAAAGAAAGACTTTTAAAACAAAACAAATTGCAATTAAGAATTTCAGCAGCAAGTGCCAGTAGATTTAAACTGCCTATTGAAAGGATGTATTCTAACTTGCAGAGTTCTGTTTGGTGCTAGTTAAAATTCACGTAGTACTTACTAGTGACTTCAGGAGCAAGAACAAAAATGCTTATAACCCTTAAAATCAGTATTTAAGTGTATGCTTGTTGAAGTAATGGAAGTGCTGAATTTAGCTAATTTAATGACATGACCATTTTTTCTGTCAGCTTGATGAGGATGAGCTGCGAGATGCAGTGCTGCTTCTGTTTGCCAACAAACAGGATCTGCCTAATGCCATGGCAATCAGTGAAATGACAGATAAACTAGGTCTTCAGTCTCTGCGTAACAGAACTGTAAGTGCTAAACTTCCTGCTTGCTGAACTCTCATCTTCATTTATTACATACTGTAAACATAAGTTTTCCTTTGAAGGAAAAGGAGGTTTTTGCCTCCTGCCGTAGAAAGATGCATGTAACTGCTATTAAACTCTGTAGTGCAAAGTTTGAAGTCCTTGTTCAAAGTAAGGTCATATTAATCTAAGATGTTTTAGCAGTCTATTAATTTAGTAATTCCATGTCCATTTCCTGAAGAACAGACTTTCAAAAACAAGAAGCTGGTTTTCAGCACATAAACCAAATGCAACTTCTGTATTTTTCTTGATGTCCTAAATGGTCATCTAGCATTTGGTGTACCAATACCTACTTGACATATACTGCTCAAAACTTCTAAAAATACCATTTGTTCAATATTAGATTTACTTATGTCACAAAACAATATTGAAAGAACGCGAGTGTATGGACTGTGATAACTTAGCTTTCATTTTGCCAGTATTTAAATTCATTTTCTGTTTGTGTTCTACATCAACAGTGGTATGTCCAGGCAACCTGTGCTACACAAGGAACTGGTCTGTATGAGGGACTTGACTGGCTGTCAAATGAACTGTCAAAACGCTAACTCAAACTGGACAACTCTTTCACCAGGGACATATTTGATATAAGTGGTCTAGGCTTGTTACAACAAAATTAGTTTGCATCTTGGTTATTACACTATCTGGAACTGATATTTGGGCAGGATATTACAGCGTTTCAACTTTTGTTGCCAATTGTTTACCGAGCTACATGTTGCAAAGGTAGCAATATGCTTGGATAAATATCTCCTTAACTTGGAAAAAGTGTATCTTCTGATTTTATTCCCCTTGTTAGCCTAAATGCCTGAATATAGTTATTGTGACATCTTTAAAATCTGTTTTGAATACTCTTTTGAGCCCAATAAATTAATGTTTTAATTTTTTTTTTCCTCCCTGCTACTTTTAGTTTACTGATGTCCTGTTTCATTCCTCAGACAGTCTGCTGATTTAAAAATGTAGCATTCCGTATGTATTTATTTTTCTCCCTTGCCAAAAAGAATTCCTAATACTGCTGGTTCCAGCCAAGGAAATGCTCTAAAACACTATACAAATCTACTGCACTGAGGAACATTTTATTAATCCTTGGGTTCTGTTAGGCCAACTTGCCTTTGTGTGAATTGGATTTGTTGGGTAGAATAGTTCTGTGCTGGTTGCAAAGAGCTCATGTTGAGATGGTTTTTAATATTCAGCAGATTGTCTTCCTTTATATTGTATCTTTTTTTCTTTTTGTTTTTTCTTTTATTTTCTCTCCTTATGTTGCATGTTGCTTTTTGGTATCAGCCTGACTATTTTTGCCCAGTGTATAATAGTTCTGCTGAAGTTTTACTGTTTGTTGGTGAGCATATCTTCATAAAGAAATTTTGGAAAGTTCATCAAACTCAATGGATTAGTTTCTTCATAACCCACTTGGAATTATTCCTAATAAAATGATAAAATTTATAGTTCTGTGTATGTTCTTCATTCCTGAAATAGTTGAACTGCAAGCCACCACTTACTCTTTTTCCATATACTGAGCTTTCCTGTATCTTGACTGTGAATATCAGTCATGGATTTTCACTTGTTTGGAGCTATGAAGAGCAGGACCCAGAAGGTGAGCAACAAGTTGTATACAGTGCAGCAGAGTAGCTGTCATCAAGACTTAAACAACTCTGTGTCTTTTGAAGCTGTAAATCTAAAATTCCTTTTAAGATGTCCAGATATGAAGATAATAACAATTACAAACATTGTAATAAATATGAACTGCCTGAAAAGCATGCATGTCTGTTTCATAGTTGTATCTACATTTTGAAGCCAGTGTGCAGGAGAATTGTGAATTCTCTTGGTGGCTGGCTGGGAAGGTGACTTCAGCACTTTTATGGGGATTTAGTCAATATTATATTAATGGTGACAATCACTCCAAAAATCAGTTCTATGCAACTGCTACTGTCTGTTTTCATTTTTCTGCCCCCTTATACCTGTAGTTCAAAAGAACATGTTTTTTTAAAGTTACTGCTAATGGGTATTTTTAAATCTTCATTCTTTCTTTTGCCTGACTGCTTTATATATGCATATATGGCTCAGTCCTCCAACTGAAATATTCTATACTATTGATTGTATATTTTTAGGAACTTGAGGCATGATTTCATTGCAGTTTCAGGCTGAGTTCCTCTCTTATTTTTAGCCCAGGTCTTATTATCCTTGCTACAAGAAATGCCAGTGTCAAGAGCTGGTACAATCAAGCTAGTTTAGGTTAAGAGTGCCTTCCCAAGGCAGCTTCTTCTGTAACTGAGGTTTAAGTATCTAGGCAGCTCTGTTATTGTGAACACAACTAACCAGAGATTATTCCAGAACTTTAATATGGTTATTAACTGTCTTCAATCTTTAAGGGAAATCCAGAAGACTGTAAGGTGACCAGGGTTTTGCCTGCACCTTTGATGAGTTGCTGATTATGTATTAACTACAGTTGATGTACCTATGCATTAGTAGATAATGCTAACATGCATATTTCTAGCAGTGCAGTTCCTTGAAATAAAAGGAGCACCATATGCAGAAGAGGCAGCTTGTCTGTAATACAGATTGTGGTGGTAGTCCCAATAAGTTAAAATGAAACAACACTTGTGACAAATGTCTCCTCTTCCAAGGAAGAAGTTAGATGTAGACTTTAATAAAAAGTAGGTAATTGGAAAAAAAGTAGGCCTATTATCTTGAAGGAAACATATTGTTTGGTAGAGATGAAGATCATTGTTTAAATTCTTTCAAGTGCTTTTAAGTGATTAAATGCTCAGGTTTAGGTGAGCTCTGTTTAGCCACTGAGCATCTGAGTTATAACGTGTATAGAAGTTCATCTGACAAGAGTCACTTGTCTTTGTGTACTAGTAGGTAGTATTTCTGCTATGAAATAAATAATTTCCCAGAGTCAAAGTCAGAAAGCAGTAAAGACTTTGAGCTTCTTTAAGAGTGGTGGAGTCTGCATGAGGGGTTAAGACTACAGCTTACACTGAAATGTAGTAAGTGAAAGTAAATAAAATTCTTGGGTGTAATTGATTAATATGAGTGACTCCTCAAAGCATAAAGAGGAACTGAAGCAAGTATTTTAGTCTTCCTGTAAGTAATGTCTATTTTTAAGAAGATACTTGCTTTTTAGTACTCTTTAGGGTTGAGATATTGGAAGCAAGATCTCTGTTACACTGTTTATTCATGGTAATATTAAGCTGTGGAAGGGACAAGATGCTTGCTGGCCTGTGAAATGTCACAATTGACAGGAGTAGATAAACTTTCCTTCAGGTTATTGAATTCTCATCAACTGTTCTCAATACTATTAACATTTTCAAGGTACGCTGTACACTGTATGTTGGTGATTCTAATGGGGTTTGTGTGTGTTCTTAGATAGCTGCCTTGTCAAATGACAGTTAAGAAGTAGGTTATGTGTATGCTTACAGGCTGTTGCTGAGAGCTGAAATCTCAGTGACTTTCTTTTCCCTTGGAGTTAGTGCTGCTTTTGTTAACTAGTGCCTGTCTATTAGTACAAGAACAATCAGTCTTGACATTGTGTTTTTTTAATTATGCTGCCTTGTATCTTAGTACTAAGATCACATGCAGTTCAGTAATGCTTTCTTAAGCTGACCAAAACAATAATTTCTGTGCTAGTCTTCTAACTCTTCTATTGTTAATGTGCTGACTCATTGAAGACCTTGTGGGTAGGTAAAAATACTTTTTGCTTTTTTGCCATTGATTAAAATATTTTTTGACTAAAGCAATAATAAGTGACATATATATGCTGTATATTAGTAACAATGTATGACACATCCTGCTCTGCAGAGATGGATGAAGACCCAATATTGTCACATCAGTTAAGAATTTAGATACGAACTCGGTCATTTTCCTATCAGTTTTGAACTACCTGAACTGAAATTATGTCCCAGAAGTTCAAAATCTTGGACACAGGGCTGCTAAAATTTTGTTCCACACTCTAATGACAGTAAGTCCTAAGTTCAAGTATAAGAATTTTTTCATTCTGGAGAATCAACTCCTATATTCAAACAATGGGTAAAAATCTTCCACAATGAGTCAGTCCATTAATCCATGTAAATAAGAGCGTTTAGTTCAGTGTGTTGGATGGCCATCTTAACTGCAGAGAGCAGAACACTGAAGAATTAATGTTTTATTTGGCCATGCTGCCATAATTTATTCTTTGTATTTTCAGTATAGGCATGATGGGCTTTTATTTTTTTTTTTCCAACACCTGGAGAATAGTTTTGCATTAATATTTCAATCTACATACAGATGAGTGCAAAAGGCTTGATATGTTTTTATCACATGTAACTAACCTGATCACTCAATCCTGTGACAGAAATAGTAGCAGGTACTTGTTGGGGTTTTGTGGGTTTTTATTTTTTTAAAGGCTTCGTAAGAAGCATGATCCAGAACTTGTTTTGCAGCAGTTTTGTAGATACTCTGCAGATTTCAACTGTTTGCAAGCAGAACAAAAATGAGTTTTAAATGCATCAGGAATTGGCAACAAATGCCATAATCATTTCTACTTCCTTGGTTTGACCTCAGTGGTTTCAACATGCACTAGTAGAACTACTGGAGGCAGTAAAACAACTGCACGTAGAGCAATGACCTGGCTTGTGTAAGATGTGGTTTAGGGTTTTGCCAGTAAGGAGAATTCAGAGCCCAGTTTTCAGTCTCTTGCTCTTCAAAGGCAGTTTGAGCACAGTATGATGAAACTTCGCAAATCACTTTATCCCAGTATGACTTTCCTGCCCTCGTCAAAAATGATATTGACAGGGGGCTTGAGTGAAATGAGATTTGATGTGCTGCTGTTGGACCCATGAATAATGCTTAGTTAATGTGTCGTGCAGACTTTTAAAAGCACCATGTTCTATTTATTAAGGAATCTGATGCAAATGCTAACAAAATGGTAAAATGTTTCAGGTTCTTCCTCTTACAGAGTGGGAGTTTCAACTTGGAACTTTTTTTTTTTTTTTTTAATGCTAGGAACATGAGAAACAAAGCAATTATGCAATTAATTTGAAACATCTGACTCCTTAGGATGTTATTTTCCCCCTTCTCATATTGTACCATTTTTATCTTTCCTTTTCTTCCTCCTCTCAAACATACTTTGCATTATTGTTTGCCTTATCATGATAAATAAAGCATTTTATTGAAGATATAAATCAGTCCCTTTTAAAAGTAGCAATGATAAAAGAAATGCTGTTGTAAAAGAATTCACGTACTAACTGTCACAGGTGGCTAAGTTCTCCCTTGTCTGGAATGGACAAACTCAGGGGAAAAAAAATAATACTGAGTTCAAGTTCCCAGACTCGTCTGAAGGATCTGGCAGAACATTGCTGGGTTTTGTATGTATCAAATCCACAGGTAAGCTACACAAAAACTACCCAAGTATCTATTACCTCCTGAAGGCCAGTCTTATTCTAGTAATGTTTGTGTGAGTTACAAGGTTGTCCACAGCAAGAGCTGTGTGAGAGTAGAAATTCCTCCATCTTGAGACTTAAGCTAGTCAGAGCAGAGGCTGGAGCAGTGCTGTCTCTCAGAGATGAGAAAGTCAGTTAGAAACCAGCGTGAGATGTGCTCTTTACTGGTTTGGGGGAGTAATGAAACAAAAACAAACCAAACAACAACCCATGCATATTTGAAAAGATGCAAAGAGAATAGTGCCTGAGTTTTTGATGTGAAGAATATTGAGCATTCCAATTGCTCTAAGATTAAGGAACATAGGTGATTTTAGGTTTATGAAGTAAAATGGAGACAAGCTTAATTGGACTTGGACAAATTTGTAGAGGTGATTTAGAGAGGAAGAATTAATTGCCTGGGTGTGATCTGTATGTGGAGGGGGAGCTAAAAAGGGGAGCTGAAATCACCTTATGAGCAGCAGGAAGCACTATATACTACCTCACATAAATGGATATACAGCTTTGGAGCATGGAGTATACAGACAGACCAAAAGTGCATCTAAGGGTTGCTTTTCATCTCCTAGAAAATCTCTTATTCTTTTGAATTGTAACTTTTTCCTAACATAGAACCTATTGCTGCATTCTCACTCCAGAAACATCCAGCTGGCTCCTGGCACATTGCTACTATTGGCAGACAACTTGTGCTGCTGCATTTTACTAATTAAACGAGGAGTATTTGAACTGGAGAATTTCCAGCACTAGCTTGTGGGCCTGAATTTCCCCCTGAAATATTAAAGGATTATCTGCTATGTGAAATGGCCATCTAATTTTACTGGGCTTGTTCTAGTGCTGTTTTTACCCTTGTGCTTGTTTCCTGCAGATGCCAGCCTTCCTGTGTTCTCCCTCTCCTGGGTCTGCAAGGAGACAGGAGAATTAACTCAGGTTCACTCTGACTCCCAGTATTAGCACTTGATCTTTCTTGGGAGGCAGAATACCAGGCAAGTTTATTCTCTGAGCAGTTCCATCTTCTGGTACTATGGAGAAGTTAGAAGTTTTTAATGTTTTGGTTTTTATGAAGTAAACCCATTTGTAATGGTATTAAAGCAGAGAAGGTAAAGGTTTCTATGTGAAGGTTTACATATCAACTTGCCAAAGCCTGTTACAATAAATGATCACTCTATCAAGGAGTTCCTGTGTCCTGGTTTGAGAGGGAACCAAATTTTATTCAGTGATTTTACTTTTCAGCTCAAATTTTCTAACTGTGCTTTCTGAAGTTAGCAGCCTGTTTTCACAGGCAGTGTCTGCTTCTAGCAGTAGTAACACCCCATGTTTAGAGTTAATACCAAGGGTTGGAATGCAGACCAAGGTCACTGCTGAATCTTGTGTACCATGTTGGGGGGGTACAGAAAGTGAAAGTCCACACCTGCAGGGAGGAGCAGACAGAACAGGTGACCCCAAACTGGGGAACCCCAAACTGGAGTACCAATGAGGGATTCTAGCCCATATATGTCACATTCATTATATAAAGCTGAAGGATCTGGAGGGTATCTAGGCTTGGGGCATTGTTGGTAGTGTTCTTCTCTTGGGGGGGCTCTTCCCTTCAGAGCACCAAGGACTCTGTCAATACTGCCTTCAGTCCCAATCAGTGTGTTCCTGAACCTGGTGCCAGAAGCCAGCTCCTGAACACAGCTCCCATCCACTGTGGGGCCCAGTCTGGGACTCTCCCAGTGCCAACTCTACAGCATCAGTGACAGTGATGTAATTACCATCAGGGGGGTTGGGTTTGGTACTGGTTTTGAACATATTTTATATACTCCAAATTATCAATATTATTATTATTTATTCTCATTAAAGCTGTTCTGGTTTCCTTTTCTAATCATCAAGTCACTCTCCCTTATTCCCTTTCTCTTTCCCTTTAGGGAGGGAGGGGGGTTAAAAGAGAGCATCTTGTTATTGGTCTGCGGGCTGCCCTGACCTTAAACCTTGACATGTTACATTTTGCGTCAGATCTGCTCAAGAGGAGAGTGCTTTGCTCCAAGCATTGATCGCTTCTTCCCACCTTCCAAGCCTGTATCTTGCTCTTTGGGCACAAGAGGCTTTTTGATGGATTAGCTCAGGATATAATGACACACTAAACAATACAGTCAAGAAAATCAAAGGCTCTGTGTTGTTAGCTGGATCACTGCCCAATAGGTTTGGTGTGGCATGTGCAGGAACAAGTAGCCAGAATTCAGAGGTTGTAGAACTGGATTGGGAAACAGGCTGGAATGAGAGGATGGAAGGTTAAATGCTTATGTTGCTGAAAAAAAGACACTTGCAAAGGGCATTTACATGAGCTCTTTATGAATGCAGGCTCCTACAAACTTGCATATTAATAGAACAGTCCTTTTGCCAATTTTTATGTGCAGAATCAGTAACAAAATTCTGGACAATTCATGAGAACTTTGAGTTTTCTCATGTCACGTTGAGACATTTTGAGATTGACGGGCCTGCATATTTTTAGCCTTGTATAACCTCTGAGCTTAAATCAGACTCTTGGTTTTACTAGTGCAGTTTATCATCAGCAGCTTGTTAGATGCTCTGATGCTACAGCAACAAAATCCAGTAACTTTAGCCTTTTCTGTATTATTTTGAATAAAGGGCAGATGTTTGCAAGCTTCTGTTAAGTACCAGCTTTTACTGTATAGAAGCTACTATGCCTGGACAAGAGAAAATAACCTCAAAGTTGCACCAGAGAAGGTTTAGTTTAGACATTAAGAAAAATTTCTTCACCAAACAGGCTGTCAAGCACTGGAACAGGCTGCCCATGGGCCCATGAAGTGGTTCAATCACCATCACTGAAGGCATTTAAAAGACTGCAGATGTGGTGCTTAGAGATGTAGTTTAGTGGTGACTTAACTGTGCTAAGGGCTGGACTTGGTCATCTTAATGGTCTCTTCCAACCTAAATGATTCTATCATTCTGCTACAGCCAGAGACTGGTCCAACAACACTCAGCAATATGCTACGTGAAAGTGACTGCCTAGGTTTAGCAGTATATATAGAGTTTATCAAATACAAGCTGTAATAAAAGAGTCCACCAGAATGCAGTGGAGGTGAGCAGATGTGCAAGTAGAGGGTACGCAGCTTTTATCCCAAGGCAGACTGACTTTGTCATGAAAGACACCAGTTACTAGAAAAAAAAAATCAATTGAAAACAATGAAAGACAATTGAAAAGGCAGTTTTATTAAGTGAAAGAGGGAGAACTAGTGAAATGGTGTTCAAATAATGGGGTTTTTTTTCATATGGAGTAATAATGCAGGGAAGGAGGCTTGTTAAATTAGTTGGACTCATCCAACACATTCAATTAAGGTTTGGATAATTTATATACCTTTCCTCACTTTCAATTTATCTCTCCCACATTAGGGAAGACTAGACTATTTCTAGAAGGAAAATATGCATATAAAAACACTATTAAAAAATCAGGTCTTCTTTGTACATAGTACAGGAACAAAATAGAGCAGCTGTGACTAAGGTTTAGAAGACACTTGTATTTCTTGAGATTTAGGCAGAGACAGATAGTGCACCAGCTCAACCCTTCTCTATCTCAGATTATACTGTTGAAAAGCTTCCTCTCATCCAGAGTTCACTATCCTAAACTTTAGTATTTATCTTATTGCTAATTATTATATAAGCAACAGATGGAACAGATGTTTGAAGTAGGTGCTACCTACATCATGTAGTCCACAATTTTACCAGATGCTCCAGTTATTCATATGAAATAGGCAAACAAAACGCCTCCAAATATATTATAACCTTGAATTTAACATGGTTGATTGTCAGAAAGTCTACTCACTGATAATTAAAGCCTATCTTTTCAGAAGGTAGTTAAGTGTAAATTCATACCACTTATTAAAAAAAATGGGCACAGTAACAAGTGAACAAGGCAATTTCTGAACATATTTTAAAAATATTTTGTCGTGACAGTGATTAAAATGAGGTTGAATAAACTGAGTCAATTTGTTTTCAGGTTCTGTGTATGGTTCTGAACTAAGCATGATTTAGTTTGTAGACTGTCCTACAAATCAGATTAAATTAATATATCTGTATTAACAATAATTCTTAATATTTTACAAAGACCAATTAAAAAAGTATATGATAATCCAATTTTCAAAACCCTCTGCCTTACATATTTTTTATTGGCATATAAAAAAAGGAAAACTCATCATGCAAACATTCTGAACAGTGTGAGAATACTCAGTAGAACCATTAAACACACATGAACTTTCCTGTAATCCTTCTGAGTTTCCTTTTAGTAGCACACAAGCCAGGGTGTACCATCAGTTTCCCAGCAGTAAATTAGATTTCCTATTTGAAAACCACCAAAAGCACCATTCAGAGCTGGTCTATTTCCACTTCAAGTCACATATTAGTGCTATATGATCAGAAGGATGCGAAACACTTGGCAAAGCCTGATGAGTTGTTACTTCTTCATGACTTGGCAATGGAATGACCTGTTCAACCTCTAGAGCATTTTTGTCAATGAAAATGTAGTCCAGGCATCCATGAAACCCCCCAACATAGTTTGTGTAAGCAGGTTCTCCACAAGCACTTAGCAGTTTGAAAGGATGGCTTAGAAGCATATTGCACCTTTCTTCTTCACCATTTGAACCCCACTCCTCATGATCTTCAGCAATGCTGCCGCTCTTAATAAAACTGTAAGTTCCAGAAGATGGTGTACTATTGAAATCTCCACAGAATATGATGGGTATGCTGGGATACAAGTCACAGGCGACATGTTTGATATGAGACAAGGCTACGGCAATTTGGATGAGACGGATGTTTCCACCTATGAATATTAAAATGTATTACTTGAAAATTCACAGTAGCATTAGAGGAATTTTCCAAGTTGCTCATTTAAGCATGTATCATGTATAGCTCTGAAGCAATAATTTCATTGCAAATTTTCTGTGCACTGTTTTAAAAGAAGGGGTTTTCTTAAACAAAAGTTTAAAGCCTTTGAAGTTTAATAGTATTGAAGTTTTTGAGAGACAAAGGTTTTCATTTAAACTTGCACATGTAACAACTCTGAACCTCACTCATATTACAGCAGCTTTCCATTTTGTGGAAACCATCCTAATCATGTTCCTGAGAGGCACAGAACAAAAAGAAAGTAGAACCTCTTCCAAAAGCTTCTGTAGCCCAGTCTGGTTGCCCTCCTAGCAGCTCCCTGATACAGCTCCTACAGGTATAATAGGATTGGGAAGCCACGAGCACACACAGCTCTCTATTTAATGGCCTATCTTGGAGTGGATTGTGTGCAATGCCTTCTTTTCAGCTGTATTCTACCGATTCCCGGGCAGGCTAGAACAATCTTCCTCTAAGGAAAATAAACAGACCTAGCAGCCCAGCTTGATTCATCTAGATAAGAAGGCAGGAAATGCTCAGTTCCAGAAATGGTTATAGCTGCAAAAGAATGAGGGAAAAATCTATTCTCCCTAGGAAGGACAAAAACCCTTACAAACCCAGGTATTCTACATTCAGGAACAGGACAAAATTACCTTTTGGGTGCCAGTATAGGTGAGTGTTAGCTACACAAATCTTCCTGGAAGGATCAGTTGTAGACTGAAGAACTGAAACCTTCAAGAGAAAAAGCAATCTGTGGTAAGTCTTAAATAGAGGTTTTTTTAAATGCACTACATCCAGATTCTTGCAGATTTCTTTTGTCAGTATATGTCTGGTTTTGTCTTTTTTTTTCTTCCAATCCATTTAATGTTTTTTTCAGATGATGTTGCTAATGCTGTACCATTCTTGACTACTTTTTATTTTTTAATCTCTACCTCTGCAATAGAATTTGAATTATAGCTCTGGTTTTAGCAAGCAAAATGTAGCACTGCATAGTTGTTAAACCGATTATTTCATTATCAAGGAAAGCTTATTAGTCCTACTCAATCCATGAGTAGGAAAGTTTTACCCATGAGTTTTCTTAAATTTCTCACCCAGAACACTATGTTAAGACATCTGTACTTATTCCACAGTTCTGCTGGCACATCCACAGATATCAGCAAGCTCACAAAACTGTCCAACTTTATTGCTCTCCCTACTCTCACTTTCTAAAGTGACATTATTAAAGCAAGCTGAATAAACTCAATCTCACTTAAAATTTATTTACAAGATTTAAGTTTTATTAAATATATATTGACATATATATGGAAGTAGTAAAAAACCTGGCAGCCAATACTACCGACCTGGAATCAATACCTGGCCCAGAGTCCCAACAGCTGTATTCAGCTTATACCAAAGAAAATAATTCTGCCTTTTTAACCCGATTTTTGTAATTCTGTATAACCAGTTCAGTAAAGTCTCAATGTTTTGTTCTTGTTCCTAAATTGCTCTTCTGTTCTATTCGTTACCCTAATGGCGAACATACCACTGTTCTATAGAAGTTTCAGATTCTAATCCCTCACCTCCCTTCTAAGAAAGTTTGAAGCTCAGCAAACCTAGCACGGCTGCACCTGCCTACAGAGAATGGGAGAAGAGGGGAAAGAGGAAGAATACATAGTAAAGTTGGTACCTGCAGCACCGATGATCTCTGCAGCACCTTCTCCTGCACCAAGGGGTACTTGGCCAGTTTATCACACAACTCCTTGTGTAGCGGGTCTGAGAGCAGGACTTCACTGAAAGCTATGTCGTGCCGGGTAAGGAGGCTGAACTTGTCCCTGCGGTAGAAAGTGGCCAGGCCTTCGTGCTGCTTCTCCTTGATCCTGAAGAGCCCTTCGAGTCCAAAAGCATCTAGGGCTGGAGCCAAGCTGTCCACGAAGACAGATTTATCCACTTCTTGCAAGCAGATGAGGTCGGCGCTATAGCCCGCCAGCTCCTTCTTCAGGAGGTTCTGCCGGTAGTCTAGCTCCAGGGCGTACGGTGCGCAGTAGGGATAGAGGACGGTGCGGGAGAACTCCGTCTGGGCATAGGTGTCGGCCAGGATGTTGTAGGAGACGGCGCGAATGGAGCCCTCGCCGCAGACCTTTTTGGTGTAGAGGTGTCGGGAGTCGAAGGTGCAGGCGCCGGGGCCGGCCTCCACGGGGCCGCTGCTCTCCACCTCGCGGCATGGCCCGTAGCGCTGCGCTCCATCCCCGGGCGTGCACCGCAGCTTCAGCCGCAGCCCCACCAGCGCGTTGGAGGGCGTGAAGACGCGCTCAGCGGCCGCTTCCACCCAGACCGGGCCGTCGCCACCCTCCGCCGCCTCTTCCCCGCCGGCCGCGGGCCGCTGCTCTCGGTACCAGCGGAAGAGGCAGTGCTGCGGGACGGCGAACTCGGCGCTCACCTTGGGGCACACGGGGAAACCGGCCAGGAGCGAGCGTGGCAGCTGGAGCTCGGTCAGCGCCGGCGGGTTGCGTTCCACGCGATACTGCGACTCCCCGATCTGCAGCACAGCGCCGTCCTGCCAGGCCACCGCGTTCGGTACCTCCTCGGCCACCGCCTCTCCATCGCGGGAGAAGGGCCGCACGGCCGGTGCCACCGCCGAGGCTTCTCCCGCTGGGTCGCCCCCCGCCCGCGCCTTCTTGCTCTTT
>JANHGL010024603.1:0-23311 GCA_024611195.1 Ceyx melanurus | reverse complement strand
CAGCCTGCTGCTGTGTCAGCCACTCCTCCCAATTTGGTGTCATCAGCAAACTTGCTGAGGGTGCTCTCTACCCCCTCATCCAGGTCAATGATCGAGGCTGTTAACCACAGGAGCAAAGCAGGTTGAGAGATAAATTGAGCGCTAGGTGGACATCACATTTAGGCTTTATTTTCTAACTGTTCCTAACTGAGGGCATTTTGCTAGTGCAGGCTGCCATGCATGTGTGTGCCCCTGCTGTCTCTCCGTGTGTGGCAGTTCTCTGGCATAAATACAGTTCCTCTCTTTCTTCTCTGTGCTGTAGAAATTTTAGCTACTTCTTAAGCACAAGAGGGATTCTCTATATCTAACCACTAGTGCAGCTGCCCTGTATAGTCAACTGATGGCAGCTGCAAATGAGGAGGAGCTTTCAGGGTATCCTGATGTTGGATTTTAGCCAGCAAGTGTTGATGGTCCAGTGTGTCTGAGGGAGCTGCCAGTCAGGATATGAGCACTGAGACACTCTTCTCCCTCCCATCCTCGGGGAACCCAGCAAATATCCGCACTGGCTTGGGAAATGTCAGATGCTCTTCTGGACAGAGCTCTGTGTGTTGGGAGAGCAAGAGTCAGTCACCCAAGTGAGTGAGTACTGGGATGGTATTTCAGAGGGCAGATGTGGCTAGAGGGCATTTGAACCTAGTGTCACGTCCCTGGACTTGCTGGGAACCTGATGGTAATGTTGAAATTGCAGCCTGTCACAGAACAATAGTTTTCAACCTCTGTCAAAATTGGCCTCTTAAAAGTAGCACAGAAGACTTTCCTGACAAGGCCATTACTGTTGAAAGGACAAAGGAAAAGTAGTTAGTCGGCTGTGTTCAGAACTGGGTTATCAAATTAGCTTCAGCCACTTTCAATTACAGAATCTCATGGTTTTGAAATGAGCTCTAAATGAGGGGCTATAATTCTTTGTCTGGCAGTGAGAAAAAAGAACATAATCATCATTATTTAACGGGGGCCTACAGTCTAGCTAGCTCCAGGATAAGTTCGTCCAAGAGAAGAAAGGATTCAATTGGCAAGAGCAAGGCAAAAGATAATCAGCTGACTGGGCTTCAATGCATTTCTCCATCCTGCAGCTATGAAAGTGACCTTGGGACTCATACAGGAGGGATTTACTCCCAGAGCTATTCTGAACTACTGGCTAATGAAACTTCAACACCAGAAAAATTACAGCAGGAGGGGTTGTCCCAGGCATGCATCATTGGCCCTTAAGCTGAGGCTTTGTTCTGCCTTCACTTCCACTTTGCCTGAAGACTGTTGTTACTATGATGGTGTTAAATCCTTCTTGTCTAGTGGCTGTTGGGTGTTAGTGCTTCTTTGTATCATGGTAACAAGAAAAAAGAAGAACTGGGCTCCTGCCAATAGAAAGTTCACCTGTAGGATCAGGCAGCTTTTTGTAATGAGCCAGTGCACCTTGTTTTGCCTGATGCAGCAGAGATGGAGTAGCCTTTTGCTATACCCTGAGTCTCCAGTCACTCTTCACCAGTCAGCCACAGGGTCTGGGTGCAGTGAACCTTGGCCAGGAACCACTGGACCACCAGCAGTGGGTGCAAAACTGATAGAAAGGCCGTGCCATCACCATCCTCACAGGACACTTCAGAACCTCATGTCCAGATTCAAGAGAATGGTTGGCCTTGTGCAGCCTTGCAGCCTCCCACCCAGACAGGCTGTGGTTAGGTTGCTTGGGGTGATCAAGCCCTTAGAGTCAGAACAGTGACTGAGACCTCAGGCCATCTTCCAATCATGGTCCTTTAACAATATGCACAGGCAACATCAATGAAATTGTCCAGGCTTCTGGGTCTCCAGGGGAGCTGCAGATGACATCCAGATTGTTTTTCAGTGTGTGGTCCAGAGCAGCTACAGTGACATAAATTGCAAGGACACCATTGGTGGGTCACCAAGGTGACAAGATATCTGATCAACAGATATCTTGGCAGGCTTCATTGCACATTTCATGACATCTATGTTCTCTGTAACTCAGGCTCTGAAACCTCTTTAGATAGATTAAAAGGTTGAATTATTGAATCTTTTTTTCAGTGCCTGCATCTGGAAATGAGAAACCACAGTTCTTCTCTGTATCTCAGGATGGCAGCTGCAAGGGCAACTGTGAGAAGATGAGAAACTTCAGGAATGGAGTCAAGTAACCAGCAAAGGCCTACCTCCACCTGGAAGTGAGTTAGCAGTACACTGTAGCATGGATGAACTACTTTGCACTGATACCCCCATTGCACACTCCTAACACAAAGTAAGAGTGAGATTATCTGTCACATCTCGAAAGCAAATGCTGATCTGGCCTATCTCACATGAATCTCACTTTGAATTACTCACTGGAATTACTGCACCTAACTCTAAACTGATGCATCTACTTAAGGAGCTTACACTACCCCTGGGGTAGTGAAGAAAGAGGCATCAGCAGATTATGATGAGGTGGGTGTAGGGAAGCCAGTTTTGATTGCTGTCTGATACTTTTTCAGGAAAATTTTACAGAACAGAAGGACAAAATGGTCCAAAGACCATTTTCCTCCTCCTGTTCACTGGATTTCCAAGGGCAAATTTACTACTACCCTTTGGCTGTTGATGTTTGGCCCAAATGTGGGGCAAAATTCTGTCTCTTCTGAAGTTAAGGGAGTTTTGCCATTTATTTCAACAGGTCATTGATTCTTTAATTGTTGTTCTGGGTTTCTGAATCAACACTGATCTGGGGCTTGGGAATGTATTTAGATTTACACACAGTCATGAATACACACACATATGAAAGTGACAGAGAAAGAAGCCATTTCTCTTCAAGTCCCACTGCTTGTATTATTTTGTTCAGCCCTTGTTCTGACTTTAATTTTATTTTCAACAAGACTTCTATACAAGTTACAAAATGGACATTTGGGGAAAACTCACACTGTTTCATACTAGATTTTTTGCTACTGATGCTGTGAAGAATATAGACATTGACTTTCATGTTTTCCTTGATTTTGTGGGGTTTATTTGGTTCTTCACCATAATAGACTATCACTGACAATACCAAATAGCTGCCAAAACTGCCTTTAAGCTTTCCTCGGAAACATCATAATATTATATCTGAATATTAAATGATTGTAAACAGTGGGAATATGGTGGTCAGTCAGTTGTGTAGTGTAGGATTGTACCTTGAAAAGTTGCAAAATGTCTCCTTGATGCATTGCTTGACTAAGGGTTATAGCATTTACCCTCAACTTGCTGGTCAGAATAACAAAGAACTCTCATTTAAAAATATTTAATTTGATAGAAAATTAATATTTCAGTTCACCCTGGAGTGCAAGGCTCTTTTTTCTCATCGGAGTTACGGACATTTAGGGGAACAGCATGTAGCACACTAGGGTAGGACCCTGTGAGGACCGTCAGAAAAGAAGTTTAATTCAGGTGTTGAATGAACAAACAGGATTTGGGTTGGGCTTGTTGCCAGGCTCATGTGCTGCTTACATGCCTTGGTTTCATTTCCATGAAACAGAGCGTGACCTTTCACCTTCCTTGTGATTTTCTTCTGTGTTGACACTATAGGTTTTAGACACTTTATAGGAAACTGAGTTTCAGGGCCTTGATTTTGTCAGGTCCACCTAGTGCTGCTATGAATCAGAGTTATTAATTACAGATGGCTCTGTATACATCCTTCATGTCCCAACTTGTTAGTTGGCTCTTGGAGAACCTGTTGTCAGTGCTTTTAGTGCAAGGAAGGTAGTTCCAATTTTGAACTCTAAACCCACTGGAGACCATTAGTAAGTCCAAGCCTCCTCTCAAGAGACCTGTGAAATTTCCTCCGGTGTCTCTTTGGCTTTCAGCAAAGAGAAATCTTAACTGCCTCCCCTTGCCTCCACAACCACTGTACATGCATACCCTCCTGCACAGAGTGCAGTGCACGTGCACTGTAAGGGGAATTAGCACTTCAGTGTGCAAAACAAAGGGGCAGCTGGTGTGGCTGTGTTGTGTTTACACACCTCATTCACTCAAACCTTTGTTAAATGGTCTAATCAAACAAGGTGCTCTGAGGGAAAAGCCCATTTAACAGAATAACAAATCTCATTAAGCTCAGTGCAGCTGGAAATGTACTGCATAATAAATTAACTCTGAATTTGTGGCTTTGAACATAACTTCCCAGGTCTAGACAGATACATTTTTAAGCTTGCATGCAACTTGGCTAATAAGCTCAGTATTGGTTTTCCTTCAGATACATTTTGCTGATAGTTTTTCTCTTTTTCTGTTTCTAGAAGAACAACAGTTCTATTGCTCACCCTGCTAGAAAAGGAAAGGCTGCCATTACTTAAACTGCAAGAGCACTTTTACATTTGTGTTCAGGAGTAAGACTAGAAGGTATCACCCAGACCTGTAAGCAAAGAACTGTCCCTGTCCCAAAGGTCTGGCAATCTAAGAAACTCTTATGCAGTCCACATACCCATAGATTAGGGAGAGAAGAGTTGCCCTAAGTGACACACTCAGCTGCACACAAACTGTTTTAGGCTGGGAGACAGTATGGCTGTATATTACTTGGTACAGGGCCCACAGTAATAAGCCAGGGGCCAGGTTTTACTGATCTGGATGTAATTCAGCACAAATGTGGTTATGCATCTTCCAGGTCAGATCTGGCATGCCCCTTGTGCTGTGAGAACCTACTTGGGAGTGGACAGAGCTTTGGACTCTGTCATGCAGTGTAATCCTATGTCATCCCCAGTGCATCATGCATCAAGTCTTGAAATGGTTTTGCTGGCATACTACCCGAGAGATACAGAATGGTCAACACAGTAAAATCCTGGTAGAATTCATTTGAACAAGCTCCCTTTCAGTTATTACTTCTGTGTGATCATGGCAGCTCTATGGATTAAACAGTGAAGTCAAAAAATCAAACTACTTGAATAAAAGCTGAATTTCCATCCCGTGAAGCCAGAATGCATCCTGCAGAGCTCTTTGCTGACGACTCAGCTCAGTCAGGTTATATAATTGGCACCCTTGCAGGCTTTTCATCTTAGCCTGAGTGGTACTCGAAAGGAGTGAAGTTCTCTCCTGCCCTTGAAAATATTGATGAAACTCAGAGTGCTTACTGCTGAATGTCCCACTGATCACAAGAAGTCAAGGGCACACTGCCTCACTTCCAACCAGAAAAGAGATTCTGGAAAGTCAATCCCCCTCCTCCTTTTAAAAATAAATAAATAAATTGGGGACTCTCAGGAGCATTCCCACCAAAATAATTTAGATCCTTTGGGATACTAGTTCCTATTGCACATGATATAGGTGCTCCAGATGTAGTCCAGAGACCATTTCTTTACAGCTTGTATTCAGGAATAGCTGAGGCTTTGCCTCATTTGGCTGGACATGTCATGGTGCTGTATTGAGCCCCACAACACAGTATTTACAACCTCTCAAGGCATTGGGTGAAGTTGGGCATGTGGGTCTACTCTGTCTGATCTTGGCAGCACCTTTTTAGGGCTTGAGTTTGAGCAATGAGTCTGTCCTTGTGGGCTGACTGTGTACATGCTTTTGAAGGGCAACAAGGACGCAGACAGTGAGCGAAAGTCCAGCTTACTGGGGTGAATCAATTTTGATGTAACTTCATGCATGTCAGTAAAATTACACTTGGTCTGGGATCTGTACATACTGAGTACATCACTGGAATTTATTGTTGTCTCCTATAGAGCAACCAGGATGTTTCTGAGAGGAGAGCTGTCAAGAGCATAACAGCAGCATCCCCCCAGGTACATTGGAAAGGTTAGCTGGATGGCGTCATTAAACCTCTGTGAATATTCAAGGTCAGCAAACCCTCTGCAGAGTACCAGTCTGTAAGTAGCAGGTGAGTAGGTGGATGAGTGAAGGTGCTGGAGTTGCTGGGATCTTCTCATCTTCTTGAGAAAATGACAAATGCATCAGGGCCTGGAGTTTAGTGCAACATACATATGTATTTTAGCTGCCTTTTTGGTCTGGTTTGGGGCCTAGGGCTATTCATTCATGACAGGTAAGGGTCAGGGCTGGCCACTGCAGCAAGGTAGCATCCATCAGCCTGTGTACAATACTGAGACATATGCTGAGAAAATACAGGTGCTTAGGGAACAGTTTGAAGTTGGAAACACAGGAAGGAAGAAAGCAGGCACAACTCTGGGCTTTAGGAGGAAATCACTATCAATACATTTTGTGGTTGGGTTTGTTGGTTTTTTTTTAACCTTTTCAAAAGCTTAGCCTAAGCAGGCTCTTTCTTTGCTTGCTCTTTCTTAAAAAAAGGAAGTTACAGCCACCCTGTAACTGGCCATCTGTGCAAGTCACCTTCTCCTTTGGCCGTGTGTGGTGGTGGGAGGAGTTGTTGGTGGAGCATTTTTGTAGTTCTACATGGCAGAATAAAGGAATGAGTTTTTAAATACTTTGCGGGGGTGGAAATCATGAATAGTATTTCTGCTATGGTGCAATTCAGGTTGATCATATAATGTGCTACAGAGGAGAAACGTGTCAGGTGATACTTGAAAGTGTCCATCACTTCAGGTGAATTGCTATCAGAGATGGGAAGCAGAGGGGAGTGGGACTCCAGACTTCTGTACTGTGAATTTAAAGTGGTCACTAAATCAAAGACGTCTACTAGTACTTTAGGTTCAGGAAGATTCCCAAATATCAGAGCTGAGTATGAGCAACTTCTATGCTGGAATCACAGAAACAGCTAAGATGAACTTGGATTAACCTTCAATACTATTATCTTTAGCAAGCACTAGTTCATTGTTCCAGCCAGCCTCAAAGTCACAGCAGAGCACTGATGCTTGTAAAATTAAAAAGTCCTAAAAATGACAATTGCCAATGCCCATAAAGTTCACTGCACTATATTGTCTCTGCTCTTCTGCCACTTGGCAATTTCCACATTGCCATTTTAAATAGTAAGTATTACCTAAAACAATTAAGGTGCATTTTACTGCTTATTGAAGAGGTGGAAGATGCATTTAGACTATTTCTTCTTGTGTATGAGAGACTCACAAACTTTTTTTGACCATGGGCATTAAAACTGGAACTAAACTCATCCATATTTCTGAATGTGTAAACCAAAGATGATCAATCATGTGTTGTACTTAAAGCTTTACATTAAGAGACACAGCAGCTTTTCACAAGTTTCATAGGAGCATCAGTTGTTTGGATTTTTAAAAGTATAAAAACATTGCAATGTGTGGGCATGCATTAAGAGCTGTTGTCTTTCTGACTGTTTTTTTTTTTTATAAATAGCACACAGCATTTTTTCTGTTAAGGCAAAATTCAAATAGAGAAGAGCATCCTGTGTCCTTCTGTGTGCGTTTGTGCACTAGCTTCTCAAAGGGCAACTCCTAAAATAAAATTGTTTACAATAACCTCCTCAGATAAAGACATTTCACTTCTAAGATTGAACATAAAATTTCCACATCTTGCACTTCGGCTCTTTGTGCCTTGCTCTCATATTTTGCCCAAAGACTTGATTATTGTTCTATTACAAATACAAATGGAGGAGTTTTTGTTTCAGTTCAAGCTATTTTCAAGTAAACTCTCTTCAAGTCCTCAAGGTCTAGCCTCTTTTAATCCCTACCTATAATTTTCCTGCTCTTTCTGCTTAAATGTTTAAAATCAGTTTTCTGTTCGTCCTTGCATTTTTCCTCGTTTCATCATTCTTCTCCTTGCTTGCTGTCTGTCTTGCTTTGTCATCCCCTTATGATGGTGTGTATTACCTGAGTTCTCTGCAGTCTGACTTGAACTCTGGAGACCTCACAAGTGTGTTTGAAGAAAGATATAAGAGGAGAGTAGTTCCTAATACCCAAGAGAACAGTGTTATTTATAATCCTGGTTAGATTTATTACAAGGTGCTACAAACTAGTGTATGGATTGAATGAATCCAGTTCCTGGCCTGACAATTTTGTAATTAATACAAGGCATTGTTATCATGGTTCATCAGCTTGTTCAGTGTTTGAGTACTGCAAGCTCATTGTTCCACAAGTTGCCTCAGTGCACTCCTAAATAAAACTAAGAAATGTCTGTTTCCCTGCAGTGGATGCAAATGAAGAAAGTTTCTTCTGACAGAAATTTTGTAACAATAGCAAAAAAAGAAACAGCATCACATCTTCTTTACAGTAAACTTAGACTTTCTCCTTGGTATTTCTGTTCAGTTTTACAGTGGCATATGTGTACAAATTAAAGGTCCAGTTAAGATTCGAGGGCATTCAGAACTTAGTGCCGTTGCAGCATTTTCTTGTTTTTATTTAGCATATAAGTCAGATTAAGTACATTGGTATATGTCTGAGTCTGCTGAAGTTGAAGTGTCACTTTCCTAATAGAGTTTTGTTCTATGACTGCTTTGCTAATGGTCTGTTCACCCTGCTTCCAAGGAATGGCCTAATTAAAGGTTTGACATTGAAAAAGTGATTAAAATTTGCATGAAGAGGTATTGAAGAATTTTTTTTCCCCCTGGTGAGTCGATAAGTAATAACATGAATTTTTGGTAAATATTAAGAGCTCTGATCCAACAGACTTGCTGGACAGAAGCATCTATTCAAAGGGTGGCATTTATTTTTCACCACTTTCTTTAAGACTTAAGCATGTGTTTAAAGTTAAGCAGGTATCACAAAGTATATATCCTGAATAGGAACAGAAACCTGTATGGCAATCTTTGGCAGGATCATACCCATAATTCTGCATATGTATTTACTTTTGAATATATCTTTAGCAGTTTAAAGGATCAGAAAATGTAATGGGTGAATCACTAATGCACCATTAGGTTTTGGGTAGCTTTCTTGTACCAGGTAGTACATGCTTCATACGTTAGCCCTACTGAAGTAATAGACTATCAAAAAGGTATCAGTTACATTATTGGAATCTATCCCATTATTGTTCACTGTCTGAGAATGTAAATATCCCTCATGCCTAATCTGAATTCAACTATATATATATTTAAATGGCACTTATTTTTGCAACAAGCAGGGAATAGGTCTTCATGTAGACACAATGGCATAATTCTGCCTCCCAATGAAACTATATTGGCTGAAGTGAAGTTATAGTAGTCCAAATTAGTCACTGATGTATGGAATAGAAGCTGCAGAACTACTGGAGGGAACTTTCTTCCTGCTGTTATATTGTCAGAGAACTGTTTCATCTACCTCCCCTGCCATGATCTACAATGTTTTCAAAAGGATTCAAACCTGCAGGCGACTCCTGCGCTCATCTCTAGTGCTTAAAATGTGACATGTAAATCAACTAGAGGCAATTATAAGCATTGCCAGGAGCACTGCAAGCACATGACTGAATGCTTGTAGGCAAGAACATACTGTGCATTGAATGTCCATGGAGTTCACTAGTGCAAATACATCTTTCCTGCTTTAAAGCTGTGTGTACATGTGCAAATTTCTGTATTAGTTAGCTCTGCTCAGTGAGGAAAGAAAGCACCTCTGTCTCGGGGCCTCTCCTCAGAAAATAAACTAGGATTGTATAAGCTATTGAGATACTTTCTGTGTTAGCCATTTTCATGTCTGTTCTTTTTGAAGTGTGCCTGCAACACATGATTCTAACTATCTGTAACAAGAATTTATACTTTGCCACATAAGGCTTAAATAGAGAAGACTCTTGTTGCTGTCTCTCAAATACATTCCATGTTCTGTGGAGATGGGATATTCTGAAGATGTGACTGCCATATTTTTAGCAATACAAAATTTGTATGTTTGAGGAGCCAGTAGCCAGATGAGGCAAGCTGCTGCTGAAGGGCAAGGGCTCCTGTTATAAGAATCAGCAAGAGAAAGTGCACTATAACTCTGCTCAGAATCTAAACTACTGCTGAGTAATTCCCTATAGAAACATAAAACTTCCTGCATGAAGATCTGACCCACTTCAAGCAGTGAAGCCTTATATCAGTTACACAAAAGGCAAACAGTCAGACTGTTAACAAGAATCATTGGGGAATTAGGTAATTTACATTTTATAATCCCAATGGTGAGAAGGCTCTCTTGAGTGAGCTGAGGCATCTCTAGCAATCACTTTGAAAGTGTGTTTGTCCTGTTACTGCCCCATCACAGTCTGACCTCTCCATTGCCCAGTTTTAACCTGAACACTCAGATCTGAACAAAATAGAGCCCTGCATCAAAGTAGGCACAGATCTGTACTAATTTACACCTGTATCTCTGGCCCCAGAGGTCTTTACTGCAGCTGGAAGTAGCCAGAGCCATGAGAATATTATGTGGGTCTCTGAGCACGGGTTGCTGATGGGTATGTGGTAGAAAAGCCACTAAGTATATGTTTTCACTGTAGCTGTGAAGCTGCTGCTTTTGTGCGACGATTATCCTCAGTTGCTTCTCTGCATCCATTCTGCAGAAAAGTGGCCCTTAGTGGTGTCCTTCCTCTTGCAGCAAGAACCTTGCATGCTAGTGTATCTGAGCAGAAAACTGAACCCATGTGTTCCTCATGGGAAGCTGTTGTACCATATGTTTGTGAACTATTCAAATAGCCTGCTGTCTATTCCCTCTTTTTATGAGCTTTAAAACAAAAAGCAAATTTGATTTTTTTGTTTGTACTTTTTATTTTTTCCCATGGGCTTTCTTTTTCTATGGACTGGAGTCAGATTTTTTGCATTGTGCATGTGAAATACATGGAGGAAAGTAATTCCTAAACCTAAAACCTTTTTTTAACTTAAACCAAAGGAGAAGAAAAATACAAAACATAAAAAAAAAACCCCAAACAACAACAGCAAAACAACAGACCACACACACACACAAAGCAAACCACAAAAAAAAAAACCCAACAAAGAGTAAAAACTTCCCTGTGAGATAGAATATGAGCTCAGGGGCTGGTGATGTTCTGGATCTGTTTGGATACAGTGGCAATGCTTGGGTAATGTTGGGGCTTTTAGAATTGCTACAATGCAAATGAACACTGCCATAAACAGGTTTTTTTTGCCCTGTGCCCAAAGAGAGGTAGCAGTATATCTGCAAAGGCAGTATGCTAGAGAGAATTAATTCAAAACTTCAAAAAAAAATAAAATCCAACAAACAAAATAATACCCAACTTCATTACACCAAGATACAACTGAACAGGAATGCTCATTTTTTTTCAGAGGATTATTAAATTTTGAAAAAGCATGGTATACACTAGAAGGAGGATGTGCTGTGCATGTGTAATTATTGGCCTTAAATGCTCTCTCTGGGCACAGCTGATGAGAAGGAAGAAACCTGTACAAGAAACGTAGTGAGGTGAAATAGGTAAAACAATAAAATCCATTGCAAAGATTCTCACGAAACCAAATATTGTGGAAGATGTGGAGCCTTTGCAGCTTTTAGGTTAAGCAGTTGTTGGAACAATGGAAGTCTTGTCAAGCAAGCTTTTTAAGCCTGGGAAGTAAATTTGTTTTAGTGGCTTACGTTCTCTTGCCTGTATTCAGTAGCCATTTCTGCTTCAAAGTAATAACAGCTTGAGGTTTAAGATGAGCAGCCTTCTCCTCACTGCTGCCATACACCCAGTCCTCTGAGATGTAAAGCAGGTGTAACATATGCTTTGGCTTGGTGTTTGCTGGCATAACAGTCTCCTGATGCTCATAGTTAGGGAGCAGATACAGGACTTGGTGAGCAAAGTCAACTCATCTAAAATGAATAATGATGAATGTGTTAATAATTCACAGCCTTTATGCAGCTCTCTGCATACCCCACACTATAGACATGTGAAACCTACCACCTCAAGTCATTTCAGACATGAATGTGGGAGCCAACCTTGCTCAGCATTATTCCATCAGGAAAATGTATCTATTTTACAAACAAAAATTGGTGGATATAATACTGCTACTGAGAATTCATCACTGCTGGCTGCTGTACAAGAGAAAACATCCTTACCTGGAAGAGCTTCCAGTCAAACTATGAATGCCAGATGGATGTAGGCAATGAGAAGAAATGCAATAGTAATAGTTACACGGGTTCCCCAGCACTCTGCCTATTGTTTGTAGCTGCCCCAGGAAAAGAGGGATCTGAAGAAGAGCAAAGCTGATGTTTGAATCTGCCAAGTGTCCTTTTACACAGTTACTGTTGGGTAGAAATGCCTGTGCATGAGGAGGAAGTGTCTTGGCTCTTGCTTCTCACTGACATTGTTATCTTTGTATACATATATATATATATGTGTGTGTGTGTGTGTGTGTGAAGTTTTGTTGTGTTTTTTTCATATTTATATATATATGTTAGTGGTAGCAATTACAGTGTGATAAAGAAAACTCATAAATAATGAAGAAGGAATGAGCTTTAGGCGACCTAATTAAAAAGCTGCTCTCTTTATTATTTGGTAAGGTAATCTAAGTCAACCTCTGGCTCTAAAGATTTTCACTGTATTGCAAAGGAAATTAATCATCTGTTAAAGAGCACTTTCTTTAACTCGTCACCTTGGCAAAAGAGTAGATTTTGGAGGAAACTGCATAGGTGCAGCTGGGATTGGTTTTTGTTATTGTTGGGTTTTGGGTTATTTATTTATTTCTATTTATTTTAATTTGGTGGTATATTCTTTTCTAGAAATAAACACCCTGAAAGCATATTGCTTTCATTATGGGTACCTTCTAGTCTGGAGGACTCCATACAATAACTTGTGTCCAGGGAAACTCTCCAGATGCATACTTCTCATCTTGAGTTCAGTGCTTCTGATAAAACCTTCTCTCAGTTTTATCTCTCTTTAAGTGATTAATTGTTATTTTGATCTCGGTCTAAGATGCTGTTACAGATTTAAAGTATTTATACTTCAGTTATGATAACAGCTCTGATTGGGGAACTGGTGGGGTGAAAAAAGAGCAAAAATATTTTAGAAATGTTCATGCTTTTAAACATTCCTCTGCTGAATGAAGTAGAGATTAATTAAAAGTTACTGTGTGCCAACACACACGGACCAAATGATACAGATGCTGCAATATTTGGAGTCCCTGCTGCAGTGTAGCTGATGAATTGCATTTAGTAAGATCTGTTTCTGTAATGAGAGGACATATAAGAAAATAAATCTCTTTTACAACTAAGCTGGCTCCCTGTGAAAAGAAGCATCACTCTTGAAGTCTGTAGGACTTCAGTCACATTTGCATCATCTGTAAGTCTGTGCCAGGGTGTTTTCTGCATGTCAAAAGGGGGTCACTGTTGTGAACTGATTTTTTTTTTTAAAAGTATTTGCATGTTTTGAATTTTCTGTAATAATTCTTATTGTGAGGGGGGAGATTTGGAAGAGGAGAAAGACAGTTAGCCTTTATGTAGCAATCAAGAATGCCAAGTTCTCTTGAATTACTAAACTTAATTAGTTTCATTTCTTATTCCTGCAGGCTACAAATAGCACTATTAAATGCCAATCTAAAGTGTGGTATATTTGATCTGGTGGGAACATGGATTTAGTAATATACTGCAGTGCCTCTGCTAAATAAACCCATGATTCTACTGTGCTCATGTTTTGTGAATAGTGTGTGTATTTTTGTACAATGTGAGTAGAAAACAAGAGCCTCTTAAAACGTACACAGCACTGTGTGATACATAAGTAGTCCAGTGGATGTTTCAGTCCGTATTTCTGAAGTTATTTAGGTCCTCATTTCACAAATGTGTGCGTGTTTGCAGAACATTGTTCAGTGATTGCAAGTTCCTGTGGCAAAACCTTGCATAGAGGGCACTGCTGGCTTCTTAGGAATCTTTGGCTTATAGTTGGTAACCTCTCAGGGTGTTGGTTATGTCCTGGTAAACAATGCAGCTATGGCCTCATGTTGAGAAAATGCTTCCTCTCATTTTTATTATGTAGATGATTATTTGATCCTTGCCCCACATTAGTTATGTTCCTGAAATAGACTTTTAGCTCTGCTGAGCAAGGAACAGCCTGTACAAAGAGAGAAAACTGGCACAGAGCTTGTCAGCTAGTGAAATGAAACATTTTTACCTGTAAGAGGCTGGTCATGACAAGTGAGGAGATGTCAGGTAGCAGTGGAAATCAAAACTTGGCTGCAGTGCCTCCAGTCATTGCCCTGGAGTTGGGTGCCAGCTGCAAATTCCTTGTTGATGTGATCATGGACACCAGGGCTAATATACCATCACCAGCTTGTTACTCTGCAGCTCCTATCTGAGTTCAAGAGCATCCTTCCTGCTCTTCAGAGCTAATGACTCTCTGAAATGAAAGCTTTAATTTAGACTGGATAGAAAAATTTGTTGTACAGTAGGAATACATTTGTTGCATTGGAGGTTTTTTTTTATTATATTCACTCTTTCAGATAAACCTTTCCAGAACTTAGATACCTTTTGCAAATAGTAACTTCCCAGATAGATATTTCCAGGAGGCCATAAAACACTTCCATAGGAAGAGGATGAACAGCTAAATACAAGAGTGCAGACTTGAAAGTCAGCACTGTATTGAAGCAGAGGCAACTTGGTCACTTAACAATTCATTGAAGTCTACAGTTATTTAATTCTGCACAGCACAGACTCTCCCAGTCCAACTGACATTTCAGCACTCTATCTTTGCTTTGTAGCTCAGGTGAGATTTTTCTAGCCTTCAGAAAACAGTGGCTTGCTTCAACTTGCTTCTGACCAAATCTAGGTTAAAATAATATACCACTGTAGACCTCTTTGACCTATTTTGCATATTAATTGGCAGTCATGGTTGATTAAGAAAGGAAAAACAATAAAAATCACTTTAAATTGTGCCTCTGGCTGTGTCAACTGATTGTCATCTTTAGGGTCAACTTTTCCTTTTGGCAAGAGAGCATAATTGTATCTTTGTTGTATTCTAGTTGCAAATTAATCTGTGTCAGAATAATTAATCTTATATATCATTAATGACAGTGAAAAAGCAAGAAAGCAATTCTCATACCTAAATGTTAGTGCTAACTAGAAAAGAACAGTTAATTTAGATGGAAGAGGACAGGGATTTTGCCAGAAATGTGATGTAAAATCAAATTGGGAAGAGAAGTATGAAAGGGGAAAGAAGATAATGAAATGACTGATACTTTTGTCACTCTCCATTTTTTCAGCATAATTCATACTTGTAGTCCAACTCGCTGAGTAATGATTTACAGTCATATCAGCTGTCATTTAAATTCTTGTCCTGTTTCAGGGATTTCAATATTCCCACATGACTGCACTGCATTAGTGCTGTAATAATGTTTGCTATTAATTACTCTCCTGTGTTCTTTCAGTCATGTAATAGATTTAGTTTTAGACTTCATCTGGTCATCGTTTTAATTATCAATTAGTAATGATGTGTATTTCCCTTTTGGTCTTGTTTTCTTATCCCATATTGGTATATGACAGAAGGCTAGCAGCAGGCTCCTTAGAGAGACATTTTTGTCTTAAAAAAGACAGAGAAGATAAAAGTATAAATGGGCAACAGTAGCAGCCTAAAGCAGTAAAAACTGTGTAATTTATGTTTCTCTTTCCTGAGACGTGGTCTCCATGTTACAACCAAAGGCCAAAAACTTATCTGAAGAACTTAATTTGTCTTGTCAAGGAAGCAAATTCTGTTATGAAAACAACTGCATTTAGAAGTAATTACCATAAAATGATCTGTGAATGGTATGGGATATTATATCTTGAGCCCTTCATCAAAACTGGGCACAATGCAGGTTACAGCAAAAAGGCTCCTGCTTTCTCTGCAGTAGTCCCAAACTCCTTAGTGCTAATGCTGTACTTATGCTGACTTGTGAAAAAGCTGCTTACTGCAGTCAGCTCTGAACATCTTTAGTATTATCTGTGTTAAAGTTAGCTCACAAATGCCCAGTCCTGAATGCTTCTGAGTGCCTGTAATACCAATTGATTTAATTTAGGGTTTGATTTGTACTTATTTCCCAGTGGAAACTGGATCTATGTGCTCAGCAGATGCTTAGTTTGTCAGGAACTGAACCCTAATTAATTCATCTTCCTTTTTCCTTGTGTGAGTTCTCTGAATAGCTTTCCAGTGTGGATGGAGCTCTTGAATTTAAAAACACTTGTACAATCAAAATGTCTGAAAATGTACTTTTAAAAATTCAGTTACTATTTGAACTTAAATGAGATTTTTCAAGAAAGTGGATCTGTGATAATTTGACAGATGTATGTTCCTTCAGATATCCAGACAGAAAATCAGATATTAGTAGATTGGGTATAATGCTACCCACATTTAGTAAGGAGTTAGACATGCAGTAAGCAAATGTAAGCAAACTGTTGACAGAAAACATGTTAATCTTCTGGTTTCATCTCAGATTAAAATAAATGGCCCAATTGCTTCAAACCACCAGGCAAACTTACTGGAGAAAACTAATACAGGGAACATCCTGGAGTATTTCACTTGGTGCCAAATTCTGTCATCCAGCATAGCTGTGTCCTAGCTGTTCCTGCTCTGAGATCAGCTCAGGATAAATGACTGGAGTTTTGAGGTCTCCTGTTCTATTTTCTTAACAGAGAGTATTCAAAAGATTGAGGTTCTGTTTTGGATTGCCACACAGTGGAATATAACAATCCCAACTGCTAACTGGAGTTAACTGCTGAGGACAGTTCCAGTTTGGCCATTCATTGTCTGGCTTCTGCACTCCAGTGACCATCAGAGATCTGAGATCCTCACCCTGCATTCTTCAACCGTGTCACCATGGCAGCCTTCCTGCAATTCATATTCCTTTCCTCCCTACAAGACCTGCTAATCTTGTAGATCACATTTCACTTGCCCTAAGCAGCAGAGAGGCACCGAATGCTACCCAAGCACTTCAGCTCCTGACTTGTGTAAATGAAATCTCTGCTACAGGTTTACAACAGCATGGACCAGATATTGCACAGATAATCCAGCAACTGTGCATTAATTACTGGCTCACCACTGTGTCAGTATGTATTTACAGCTTTTCTAGTTTATCAGCACTGGGGGTATCCTGTTTGACAGGAATCAGATTAATGTCCTGAAAGGACTTTAAGTATTGATGTTCTAAACATTTTGATGTGTGATCAGCAAAAAACATCACTTTATGAGTCAGGAAAAGTTTAAAAGACTCCCTGAAAAATAATCCATAATGCAAAGTCTTCTCAAAAAAAAAGTCAACTTAGTGGGAAGTCTGAAAACACCGAAGTCATTATTTTCATGCATTGTCAACTGTCTTTTGTTTACAAAAGAATACAAACAGTGTTAGTTCCTTATGGAATTAGTAACTATCCAGCTGTAAAATCATGTGATTTTAGTAAGTTAGTGAAGCAAAAGGACTTTTTTTTTTTTAATGTGTAATGTTCAGTCTACATGTAAAAAATACAGGAGAGAAGCCCAGCCAAATGAAAGGCAGTGGGGGACATGGAGAAGAGGGAATGTGGACAGGCAAGAGACAAATCAGCACTCCAGAAAATGTCCTGGCCAGAAGCCTGCTGTAGGTGGAAGGTCAGATACCTCATCAAAAGGCTGCCAATCCCAATTTACTGCCTCTCCACCTTGCACCTAAGTGGAGTCCTCTCAGTGCTGGGATGTGTCACAGCTTTGACTCCTTAGGCAGATCTCAGACTCCTGCTCTTGCACCATTACTGTGTCCAGTGACCTACTCCTGTGTTCCTTATGTGCACTTTGGATTCACAATGGGGCAGCCAAGTCCAGCGCAGTGAGAAGAGCTGATGGGTTTCTGCAGAGATCAGAGTGGGCCCAAATTTCTCCTCTTTCTTTTTCCTCCTCTCTTCCCACCCACCAGCCCATGGAGGATCACAGTCATATAACCTTGCTCAAACAAATCACATCTGTTACTCTCTGGCTGGGGCAACACAGGAACAAGAGCCTTGCTTTGTGACTACACTGATCAACAGGCAGCCTGGGGTAACCACAGCAGTTCAGCCATGACAACAGTGAGCAGTGAATCCTGGGATGCTGCAGCTGGGCCTGGACCAGCAATGTTCATACCCGATGACTTGTGAGGATTTGTAAGGGCTTTGTCTCGTGTTCAAAGAATGAACAGTTAAGTGGTGCTCCAGCACTGCTGCCTCTGCTCTGCTCACATGGGAGAGGCAGGAGGGCACGTGTGTCACCCTCTGTGCCATACAGGCCACAGCCCAGAATCACTGTGGGCACAGCTGTGGCACTGGAGTGTTCCTCTACCCCCAGCCTCTCCTGCAAGAATGCCACTCACTAGGAAGCTAGTGACAGCCACAGCTTAAATTGGGGCATCAAGATTCCTAAGAGTTTGTCTGGCAGAACCCTAAATCACTCCTGTTGTATCTCCATCCTCAAACCACTGCTCTAAGGTGAGCACAGAGATGCTAACACCCAACCAGGTCTTTGGAGAGGAACAGTTCAAGGGGTGCTGATCAGCAATGGTGACACTGTGGTCTTTCCTGGCACATAGGTCCTGTACTATTGGCAGAACTCCCTTCTGGAGCTCTGTCCATGTCTGTTTGTAAGCAGCACACTCAGAAGAGGTGTTTACTAACTCACCAAAATGTTCACTGCAGCAGAAAGAAAAAAAAACAAAAAAACCCAACAGATTTCCCCAAACAACAAAAGATGCTTCTGCCTAGCAGTGGAGGGAGACCTACTCAATCTGCAGTAGTGACATTTTAAACAGCTCTTGGGAACACATGGGACAAAAATCCTCCCGGAGGAAAGGCAGAGAAACATCCTTAAAGGAATTCCCTACCTAGATATCACATCACCCTCAGAAAAGGCACAAACGTCAGCAATGGGTTGTGATGAAAGTCAGTGAATACGCCAGGAATATGTAGGCCAGAATGTTTTCAGTTTAAGAAGAAAATAGTAACTTCTACAGTGAGCTAACCTGTTCTTTTGGTAGGCCATAACTAATTTCCAGAGCACAAATGAGTATTTCCAAGTCCCCCAGCACTTTTCACTACAGAAGTATCCTAGTTCTGAGTGGTTAACTGCATTTCCTCTGCACCACTCACAGCTACCTGTAGAAATTCTTCCTCCATTTTCCACCATGCTCAACTCCAGAAACCATCTCTGTAACAGACCAGACCTTTTAATCTTATGCAACCACAGCCCTGCAAAGACTTGGTGATTTGGAATTAACACATGGTCAATAACCCCACCCATGCCTAACACTTAGTGCAGAACTCTATAAGCCTCAAAGGCTTTACAGGAACAAAGCTACAGGTAAGATGCAGATGGTACCTTTTTTCCTACTTTCCTTTTTTCCCTACTTTTGCCCACCTGGTCTCTCTGGCCTCCTTAGCTGTCTCCTCTAGATTTCACAACATATTCAGGAACTTAATTTGTCCCTCCTGAAGTGTCCAAGAAGCTCAAGAGTTAGTGCAGGGTGAGGAGGCTCCTACAGACAGGGATGCAGTCACCTTTCTTTACAAACTACAGGCCACGCTTTTCCTGTGCCCCACGTCCTTCAGTATCTCAGGCCAAGTTTCCCTGTGTAACGAGCGTCTGTTTCAGCGGCTCCCTCTACACCATGACACCTTCAGGAGTGAGGCGGGAGGCTGGGGCAGGTGCCGAAGCTCGGCTCAGCTCCGTGCTCCTCTCCCCACCGTCTCTCTCACATTTGGAATCATTAACACAACCGCAGACTTTATCCTGGAGCTAAGTTCGGAGGCAGTGAAAAGCTACGAGTGACCGAGCTCGACCTCAGCGCCCGGGGGAACACAGAACTCCAACCGGCACCGCAACGCCCCGAGGCAGCCAGCACTTTTACCTCCGGGGGCACCGCGCTGCACTGGCCGCAGCAACACCTGGCGCCAGAGGAGCCCGGCGGGGGCACCTCGCTGGGGACCACAACCAGCGCCGAAGCTCGACCTTCGACCGGTGCCGCTCGGCGCGGCTCTTCCTCCCGGAACGACACAGGCAGTGCACGGACCCGGCGGGGGTGTCGCTGTCCCGGGCCCGGTGGGGGTGTCGCTGTCCCGGGCCCGGTGGGGGTGTCGGTGATCCGAGCCCGGCGGCTCCTTCCGCGCTCCCCAGGCAGGCCGCGGCGCGGCGCTGTCCCCCGGCGGCGGTCGGCGCGGCGCTGACGCCATCGCGGTGCGCGGCCGTGGCAGCGGGAGTGGGTGGCTGTCGATGGCCGCGGCGGAGCCGGCGGCGCGGAAGCGGCGGCCCAAGGGGCACTTCGCGGCGGGGCGGGCCAAGCGGCCCCGCGGCGGCGGCCGGCTGCTGGAGGCCGGCATGCGCGGCATCCTCATCACCTGCAACATGAACGAGCGCAAGTGTGTGGAGGAGGCCTACAGCCTGCTCGGCGAGTACGGGGACCTGCTCTACGGGCCCGAGCAGGTGCGTGCGGGCGGGAGCGGCCGGTCGCTCGGTGCCGGGCGGGACGCGGCCCCTGCGCGGTGTCGACCGCCACCCTTGGGGTCCGCCCCACTTTCCACGCAGCCTGGCAGCGCTCCGGCGTACGGCGAGCAGCGCTACGAGGCCTCCTCTCCTTACTCTGTGTAAAAACCCACCTGTTTGCGTGTGTGTCGAGGCCCCCCCGCCCCGAAAACGCTGGTTTGTGTAAACAAATCTCAGCTCTTGCCTGTCACCTCCAGCCCCTGGGCGCGATAGTGCCTTGCAGGGGGGTTGTAAAGTGTGAGCACAGTTGCTCGGTACTCACCAAGCAAGGGATGTCCTTGTGTGAAGTTTTCAGATGCTGAGGAGCGGCTGTCTGGAAGCGAAAGGGAGGAGGATGAGGACGATGTTGAGGCTGCCCTGAAGAAGGAGGTTGGCCAGATCCGTGCCTCAACGCAGCAGAAGCTCCGGCGGTTCCAGTCGGTGGAGAGTGGTGCCAACAACGTGGTCTTCATCAGAACCCGTGGCATAGGTGTGACATCACTGATGCTGTGCAATGCTGTGGGGATTAACTGCTCTGCATAGTGTTAGTACTGAATGGGACTTCAAAGAAACTCATGTGTACCAAACAAGCAGAGGGGTTTCCCTTCCCCTTGGTATTGCCACTGAATTTTGTCAGTAATAGAGTTGCTAAGAGTGAAAGAAAGAATCTGCTTTGACACAATCATCTTAGATTACCTAGTTTTGGTATAGTAAAACAACTACAGAAAAGCATTTCAAGCTGACAGCAGTGCAGCCAAGCATGCATTTCCCCAAATTATGATTTAGAGGGTGGAAGAAGGGAGAAAATACCTTCAGTTTGATTCTCACACCTCATTGTTTTTCTTGTAGAACCTGAAAACCTGGTGCACCATATATTAAAGGATATGCATACCACTAAAAAGAAGAAAACAAGAGTCATTCTGCGCATGCTGCCCATTTCTGGAACTTGCAAGGCTTTTATGGAGGATATGAAAAAATACACAGAAACATTTTTTGAGCCTTGGTTTAAAGCCCCTAATAAGGGTACTTTTCAGATTGTTTACAAAGCTCGTAATAACAGTCATATGAGTAGGGAAGAAGTAATTAAGGAATTGGCAGGTATGTATGCTTTTCATACAAAAGTAAGAACCAACAGCTGCATCATGACGTAGGTCAGATAATTAAAAGTGGTCATTATGGGCATACATAGTGTTGTTTAAAATCTGTTAAATTGATTTACAAAAGCTTCTCTAAGACATAAAAAATCATGACATCAGTATTCCTTCTTGGTGTTGATGTCTTCAGAGACAACAAGCAGAAGAGAGCAGAGTGGTGAGAATGGTATGGAGTGTCAGTTACACGTGCTTTGAAATAACTCCTGTCAGGCTTGCTTTCTGGATGCTATATTGAAATAACATGTTACTATTTCCACTGAATATATGACTCAAAATAGCTCCACCTTACTCGAAGTGGGGTAGTTTCTAGTTACTTCAGTCCCACTGGTGGTATCATCTAAGAGTCCTGCTTTCTTCTTGTATTTTAAGCAATTAATAAAAATGAGTAGTTAGTAGTTAGTTCTAAGGGGGATGTTGCTATTCTGCCTAACTTTTATCCTTTCAATAGGGCATGCTTATGCTCTGAAACAGTTTCTCCAGCATCTTTTAAACTACATCTTGTTTTGCAGGAATTGTGGGCAGCCTCAATCCAGAAAACAAAGTTGATCTCAATAACCCACAATATACAGTTGTGGTGGAAATAATAAAAAACGTCTGTTGCTTGAGTGTGGTGAAAGACTATGTTCTGTTCAGAAAATACAATCTACAGGAGGTGGTGAAGAGCAACAAAGATGACACACTCCAAAACCCATCAAGTCTGACAGAACAGAACTCGAAGGCAGTCAAACCAGAAACTGAGGAGGATGAGGAGAAGAGCTCAAAAGAAGTAAAACAAGAGAATGAGAATGAGTGTGAAACAGAAGGAGAGCCCAAGGGGAATGATGCATTGACAGTGTAGAAAATGTGGTAGAAGGGAAAGGTAAACACCATCAAAACCTATTTTATAAAGCTGCCCTAGAGTTCTGAAAGGGTAAGAGAAAAGTGGGTTTTGTTTTGAAATCTTGTTGTTCAAATACACGTTAAGAATTTTAATGCTTATGGCAGGTGGAGCTGACATGACAGCAGATGTCAGAGTGCTCAAGAGCCTGTCACCTTTCTGGTGAACTTGCTGTGGTTTGCAGCTTTGTTCTAGCAGAGAAAGCAGGAGTGTGTGCCTGGAGATGTACATGTTGCCATCCTGACATATGTTGACTCTCCTATGCTCCAGAAACCAAATGCCAGTGCAGAATTGTCTCTATCAGCAAGTATTGACAGTAGCAAGAGAGCAGAAAAAGACAGTTGATTGCAGAGGGTTTTTAAAGAAGTGATCTGACAACTTGTGTCACTGCAGAACTCGGGTACATTTTTCTGCATGAACAAACAGAATGAGCTAAAGCTGTTAATTTTCTGTATGATGGAAGGTTATGTATATTGCTCTACAAGGATATTCTAAGTTTTGCAAGAATTATGTTCAAAATACTTGAATACTATGAGACCATTTAGGGTAATAGATGTGACTTCTAAAATAGCAGAAGTGCAATGCAGGCATTGCAGGTGGTTTTAGCAAAAACTGCCCGTGTGTTTACATTATACAGCAGCTCTTGGTTTATAGAAAATGCTGTAGTCACTAAACAGAATCATTTTGAGTAATTTCCTGCAAATAGCCTTTTGCTGTGCTTTCCAAAGACTTTGTCCTTGAGGGGTTTTATAAAGTCATTTGGTTAGGTTGTTGTTTTTTCTTGAAACCCAACATTTTAATTTAAATGCTGCTTGGAAACTACATACGAAACAAGCTTTCCATTATACTAGCCTGGATAAGGGGAATTAAGTTTCATTTTTGTTACAGTTCTAGCTTTTCGGTATTAATTGTGTTTGAAAATCATGTGAGTCTGTCTGTTGTCTGTTACAGCAGCTTGTTTGATATCCCAGTGACTTAAAAATTAACAACCAAAACCAGTGCAGCTATAACGTGCTTCCCAGAAGGGTTTTGAGTCTGCTTACTGTACAACTGTCTAGCTTTA
>JANHGL010024598.1:0-14364 GCA_024611195.1 Ceyx melanurus | reverse complement strand
GAGAAGAGAAGAGAAGAGAAGAGAAGAGAAGAGAAGAGAAGAGAAGAGAAGAGAAGAGAAGAGAAGAGAAGAGGGAAAAGGGGACAAAAGAGAAAAGAAGAAATAAAAGAGGAGAAAAGATCATAAAAGAAGAAGAAATAAAAGAATAAGAGGAGAAAAGATAATAAATGAAGAAAAAATAAAGGAAAATGAATAGAAAAAAAAGAAAAATCTCTATCCAGCTTGCGATCCAGTTTCCTAGATGCCCCAGTGGCTGGCACAGTGGCTGGCACAGCGGCTGGCACAGTGGCTGGCACAGGCATCCTGACCCGGCTCCAGCTGCGTTACCAGCTCCAGCCACAGGGCTCGGTGCAGGTAACGCCGCCGCGACTCCGCTCTTGCTGTGATCAAAGCTCTGGGATTTCAAAGAGAAGCTCTCTTAGTCAGACCGAGCGCTCTTTGAATGCATTAATGTTCGACCTCCCTGGAAATAGCGGCAGCTGCTGTCTGGACTGCCCACCAGCCACAGGAACTGATTCACAGAAATCCTCTTTGCCTCATTACCTGACCTTTCAGCAGATCTGTGCATCATTAACTCCTTCAATCCAGACTGCCTTCTTTCTCCAGTTTAAACGAATCCATTTCTGCAGCTGTCAGTCAGGAGAGACTATTTCCACCATTCGTTCACCTTAAACGACATTGATCAGCATGGGATGTAGGTGGCTCTGCTGAACACCTGAGATCGGCCCCCAGCTGAGCTTCCCAGGGTTGCAGAAGAAAACTCTACTGAGAAATCACTGTCCAGTGCTGCTGTTACTCAGCCAGCCTCTCCTGGGTGAAATCGCTGCTGTTAAACACACAAAAGCTGGGAGGTTTGTTGAAGAAATTGCAGCTCGTTCATTCTCTGCGTAATGTAAACTGCTGCATTTAACTGCCTAGCACTGCAGCTGAGAATTCAACCACGGTAAGAGGATGGCAAAGGGCTCTGCCCTGAGCTCTGAGCTGCCATTTGGTAGCAGGTACCAGCCTTGAGAAGGCAGCCGAGCCTCTGCCAGGGCTGTAAATAACCACACCACTAAAGGGCATGGCATGGGAGAGGGCAGCTCTCAGCCCCAGCCCTGGCATGGGAGGGCAGCTCTCAGCCCCAGCACTGGCACAGGAGAGGGCAGCTCTCAGCTCCAGCCCTGGCACAGGAGGGCAGATCTCACCCCCAGCCCCCCTGCCCTCCCCACACCAGTCCTCACTGCCGGCCAAGCACCTCCTCTGCCCATGGTCTCCTTGGGAAGAGATCTCCACTCTCAAAGGACCAGGTTCTGTCCTTAGCTCCAGTGTTTCCTATGGAAGCATTGTGTCTGGGATGCCAATGTGCAATCAATTCACCCTGGCAGTGAACAACAACAAAAAAGTCTTTTTTTTTTTCTGACTTCCAAAGAGCAGCAGGTGCTGAAGCAGTGAAACAGGAACCCCCAGCTGCTGCTTCCTGCATGAAAACCTCTGCTCAGGTGTTCACTGTGCTGATGAAACTGATCTGCTGCTCTCTGATAACCAGGGAATTAAAGCAGCAGCTTTGCAATTCTCTTACCATCAATACTGGAGGAAATAAGGGCATTGACACACGTGGTGAGAGAGCAGTTGTTCTGTGGCTGCCCCTTGCTACCAAAACCCTGAGCACCAGGGTGTAAGCAACACTTAGAGCAGTACCTCAAAGTGACAGCAACTGAACCCACTTCTGTCAGGATATATTTTTATTAAGAGTCAGTATAAACTCCTCAAGAAACTCTGAACCGTTTTTGTGGCCATCTAGCCAAAACAGAAAGGGTCTCTGAACTGAATGTAGCTGAGTGTTTAAAGAGGCAAGTTCCAGGCACAATGCAAATTGCCATGTATAAGGCTATTGGGTTATTTAAATTCATAATTAGCTATGAACATGTATTGGTGTTCTCAGAGGAGAAATGCAGCTCTGTATTACAGGGCTAGATCCCATAAAATATTATATACAATATTTTGGGTCTTTCTTTCCTGCCAACAGTAAATGTAGATGGTATGAAAAACACAGAACATCTAAAAGTGCTCTATCTTTAAGCTTCCAGCTAAAAGGTCAACTCAACAGTAATTACTACAGTAGTGTTTTCTTAACCTTGTTACTAATGTTCCCAATCAGCATTATCAAGCCCATCCATAAGTGCACACTTTATAACATAATGATAAATGGAGTATCCACGTAGTTAACTGAGAGTGAGCTGTGTTAGGCAAGCAAAATGTTAAAGAATCTTCTGGACACTGGAGGTAGGAATGAGAGGCTCCAGATGATGCTAAATTTTCTGATCTGCCTCTAACACCACGGTTTTGGTTCTACTTTTATGTGACAAAATAGATTTTCAGTTAGCTTTTCACTCCTTAAACTTTGCTGTGATAGCATTGCCTACTGTTTAGTAATGTGTGTGTTTCAATCCAGCATTTAATCTATTTGTATGTGGTGAAAACACTGCCTGGTTGAACCAGGAATACATATTTATGCAAACATCATTTGGAGTATGATTTCTCATGCAAAAAAATAAGAATCTGCAATGGAAATGAAGAAGACTGTTACTTCAGAAGACATTTTGGACTAGGGGAACACAATCACACTGTTCATCTGCTACAGTGTGCACAGGGCGACACAGCCCCAGCTGCAGTCAGTCAGTGTCACTCTGAACTGGTCAGCTGTCCCACTCCCCATTGTACTGATCAGTGCTCTCCTCCTCTTCAGAATCAGCAGACACTTTCTTAATTCTCTGGATGGCTGCCTTAATGCTTCTCTCCAGCTCATTAGTGGAGCCTTTGCTGACATCTTTGTCAGGCTGTGGATGGACTTTCCTGAGTTTAACCCCTTGCCTGATGGCAGAGAGGATGCTGTCTTTTGCAGACACAGACTGGGCTGGCTGCTCCACCCTGCGAAGATGAACTTCACCTCGTTTCAGAGAAGCCAAAACCTCATCCATGGAACCTGCAACAGATCCATCTGTTATTACAAGAAGAAAGAACAAGACAACCACTCTTAGAGGTATAAAACCCTACCCAAGTGTTCAGGGTTCTTCCTTTCATCTTTGCTAGAGGCTGGAAAAAGGATGGTCTGCTCTGGCACAGAGTCTTTCCAGTTTCTGCAACATCAGGCTCTGGAACTACTTTTAAAAAGCAGTTAAAGCTTTTATATCTTGAATTGATAATCCAAAACCTCTTCACCATTATGCAAGGTAATGCTGCAAGGAAGAAATTACCCACAAGGGAAGATGCTGCTTTTTCATTACAACTTTATGGACTTCCAAAAAAATGTCACTGAACTGAGAAGTGTCTTGTATTCTGTATTAGAAACAACCCCCCATTCCATTCCTCCAGCTTGCTCAGATGCCTGCTGAGACTGTCAATTGCATTTTTGCTCAGCCAAGAGCAAAATGAAAGGCCTTGAGCAGAGGGCTTGAAACTGCACCACTGAAGTCAGTGGGAGCCAGCTCAGGCCCCAAGTAGGCAGGCAGGCAGCAATTTTCCCTATGGACTGAAAAATTAATTCCCATTATACAAGATGATTTAAATCTCAGGTCTGTTTCTGAACTTCAAACAACAAAGGCTGTCACAGCAAGAGCTTCCCCCCATTCTCTCAGTGCACTGTGTTTTACTCCTTCTGTTGGATTCTTTGTCAGGTTGTCAGACAGGGAGGCAGTTTCCCTGGACAGCAGACTCCTGCATCCTTAGGTCCAGACCATCTGTGTCTCACAGCCAGCAGTGTTTCTGCCATGCACAGTGCACACAAGGTTAGGTGATTAACATCAAGCATTTAAAATGTAACATCCTGCTAAATCCTCTGGTGCCTTCAGAGACTGAGATGGCAGAAACAGATCATAAAAGATCCACCAGGTTGTCTTACAAAGCCTGAAGTCTTAAGTCTGTTAATCAAATTGGCTGCCTGGTACTAGTAAGACTGACAAATTCCTGAAGTTCCCCTTGGAAAGTACACTACACACTCCAGACAATACTTTCAACCCCAGCAAATGAGCCTCTGCTGGTTTTTCAAGTACAAAGACATGAGTGGTCCATGTGTAACTAAACCCAATCTGTTATCAAGTTGTTTCAGCAAGTTCCCATGGCAGTATTCTATCCATTTACAGCAATTACCATGCTGGTTTTCTTCATGAAACAGGTGTAACCAACCTATTAGATCTTCCCAATAAACAAAAGGTTTTTCTTAGCCAAAACTAATGAAAGGCCATCAGTGTTGGGCTGTGAAAGGCATTAATATTACCTACTAGCAAGGCTGTTCCAGTAGCAATCAGACTACCCTGGTGGGTGACTCCTGTTGCTAATCAAAGCTTCTCAGAAGTGTCTGTGCCAGAGTCACTCTCCAGACTGCAATCCACAACCTGGATGGACAGTAGTTTGTCATCCAAACACATCTCAGCCCTTCAGCTGCTTGTGCTTCTCCACACCTTGCAGAAACTGAAAATGCTGAACTTTCCTTGCTATTTCTGCCTGTGGTTTGCCTCTTAACTGAGAGGATACAAAGGCTGCTCAGATGTATTGAGTAGTCTGAAAAGGAATGTACCACCTTTAAAGACATGCTTCATTCCAGCACAATTTCCACTGTAAAAATGACAATAAAAAAATTGCTGCCTTCTAATTTAGATCAATCTCACTGACATAGTCAAAATATCTGCTTGCTTTAGAGATAAAAATAAGCCTGTTAGCAGGATGTAACCAGTACAGCCTCAGGAGGCTGCTGAGCTTAATTCTCATTCAATCTACAGTTTCAGTTGCTGAGTTCAGCCTTCAATTACACCTGCCTGACATTGCTAACAAAGCAGAGGTGTAACAGAGCAGATTTTTTGCCCTAGGAATGTTAGTGTGCCAAAGCTGTCCATCTGCCTTCAGATCCTGGTTGAATTCTGCATAAATTCTCCTAAGAAACCTTTCTTTAGAAACCAAGAAAACTGTAAATGAACACAGGCTGTGCACTGTGCTCAGCTGTGAGCTTTGCAGCAGATAAATAATAAATTCTAAAATGCAGCCTTATTACAACCACAAATGTACCCACAGTGGTCTTCTGACTGGACAGGTGATTAATCTTCAATCAAAATACCACATTAGGTTCAAAAGTTGCAAAACTGTGGCAAGAAAAAACCTGGTACCAAGTTGCTTGTTAGCAAACAACAGGAATAAATCTCTTCCCCTTGGAATTTCTTCTGATACCTTCTTCCCTGTTAATTTTCAGTTTCATGAGAAATGCAGGTGTAACTAAGATCTCCACAGAACTAGTGCTGTGATTAAGCACTAATGAACTAATTCTTAAGGATATGCTTAATAAATATAGGAGTCCAGAAGAGATTCAAGTTCAAACGTCCTAAAAGCTTAATCCTCATTCAACCTCTCCCATGTGACAGTGCTTTCCCCAAACAGTTACACACCCAGAACACCAGGACCCTGTGAAATGTATCAAAAGGGATGCACAAATTATTGTAACTCATGCTAAACATGAGTAAACACCCTGAGTGTGTTATTTAATTTATGTGACTGCACACTACTCCTGTCTGTAATCAGAGGGAGAAGAGAAAAACACAGGCAACTAAGAAAAACCCACCAGTCAGTGTGAGCCTTCTTACCTATGTAATTATTCATAGACTTCCTGGATGCATCATCCTGTTTGTGCAGGTCAGGGCTTTCTGTGGGGCTGCTGGAGCTGAGGGGCAGTGCCTTATCCTCTGCTGCTGCTGGTGTCTTTAACTGGAGAGGCAAGGGGGGAGGCGGGGGGGGGGGGGGGGGGGCGGGGTGGGGGGGGGGAGGGGTGGGGGGGGGAGGGGGTGGTGGTGAAGATGGAGGGACCATCAATCCCTCGTTGTGCTTTTGTTGCTCCATGTCACCATCAGCAGTGGGTTTCTGGACAGGGATGTCTGCTGTGGCATTCTGATGGGAAGCTTTTGATTCTTCAGCTTCTACCAGCAATATGCTCTTTGGCTGCTCTGGAGCTGCCCTTGCACTGGACAGAGGTGGAGGGGCCAGAACTGCAGCCTGCTGAGCAAGGCTTCGTGGCAAACTGGGACTCAGAGGCTGGGGATGAGATGTCTTCAGAACAACACGAGCTGGACACTTCTGCAAAACACATCACAAGGCAGGAGGTGACATTCCCATTGGACTAGCCAAGGCATCAACCCCAAAGAGACAGCCACAGAGTACACACCTGTCCCACTCACAGAGAAAATTCAACCCTGAATGAGTATCAAGGTGCTTTCAAAGCCATTTCCTCACTTCTATTCTTTGCAACAGGTTCTGCACCTGGAAACTGTATCCTTTGGATTTAACCCCCTTGACTCACTGCACATAATCCTATTTTGGGCTACTCAAGTGGTTGTCTCTGATTTGGACCTGTGCTCACAAATGAGCTATGGCTACTTTCTGACCCTGTGTTTTGACATCATTTAGGACTTACTGCAGTTCACAGGTACTTGCCTCCCTGAATGTTTTCAGCCTCTCCAGTGTTTTCTGACGTTCCTGGCTGATCCAAGCTTTTTTCTTTTTCTCCTCCTCTTTCTGCTTGTCTCTCTTCTGTATTAAAACACAAGTAAGAGAGCCTCAGTGTGTGAAAAAAAGCAGCTGGCAGCCTCTCCAAGGCTGCTGTTCAGTACTCACTATCTGTATGCTGTGGTGCTGCTGGAAACGTTTTCTGCTCTCTTCTGCCTGCTGCAGCCTCTGCCGACGGCTCGCTTCACACTGATCCTGCCAGGAGAGCAACAGTCACACAACCCTTGGTTAGTTCACTTTTCCTGGGCACCATCTGTGCCATTCACTCCTGTGCACAAGCAGTGACCAGAGCTGAGTGCTTGGCTGTGCTGAGGAGGATGGCTGGGCTCAACTAGTGGCCAGATGTAAGACCCCGAAGGTGAAGTCTGTGGGATTCCTTCCTGGCTAAAGCCAAAGGGATTTTTTTGTTCTCCTAATTAGTCATTGGGTTATTTGTGCTGCAGAGGAAACATACCAAGATCCAAACTGATCCCTGTCTTACACTGAGGTTAAAAAAGAAATAAGGAGAAAAAAAAAAGCAGAAGTAAGTTCTGAAGAAATTTTACCCAGGTACCAGCTGGAGGGAAGAGGTGCAAAGACATAAGATGCCAAGGGGGAAGCTGGCAAGGCAGTACAAATGCACAAGGCTACATTCCCCCCATCCCTTATTTCCCATAGCTCCCAAGTCCAAAGCCAGGGAAGCAAAGGCACGGCAAGCACAATGACTGCCTAACAGAGGTGCCTTCCCTGAGTGACAAAGTGCTGCAGAGAAGCTGCAGGCTTCAGTATTTTCTCTGGGAGTCGCTCTTTGTCCCTGCACAGAGGGGGATTATCCACATGGCTGGGTGTTTGCAAAGCATCTGGCACTGGCTCTGGAGTTACATAACCAATAGACAGCAATTAAGAGAGTGAAACAGAGGCAAAGGAAGTGTCTGCTGAGGAAGCAGTTGCAAGCAAGAGACAATAATGGCTCACAAAACGTTTCCACTGTCATTCCCATTTTGTCCAGCTTAATGAGGGGTAAAAGGGCAGACAGACCAGAGCTTAAACTCTGCTCTCTGCCCCAGCAGGACTGTGCAGGTGCACAGCAAGCTCAGCTCACTGGGAAGGTTCATGAGAGTCAACTGTGATCTCACTTGTGTCTTCCTAGTGCTGTGCTCTGAATGGGAAACAAAGGGGAAAAAAAATGCCCTTTGCAAGGCACTAAGAGGCTGGAGAGACAGTTGGCACAGTCCAACTTCCCTCCCATTCAGAGGGAAAGTATCACCGTGTGGCTTGTTCTGTCACTGCAGGCCAGGCTGCCAGGGCAGAGCTCCAGCTTGCCACAGCAGGGCTCTGGCCAGGTATCAGTGAATAGGGGAACACCCACAGAAGTCTGTGCTCTCTTACTGAGCTAGAGAGGCACCTGCACCACCCGGTGGAGTGTAAAGCTGGTTTCACATCACATTGCCCCTCTTTCTGTCTGGAGACCTTGGCAGTATCACCTCGCACGCTCCGCCCAGAGCTTCCCTAGCTGTTTCCTGGCCATCCCTCATGAGCCAAGACACCAGCTACAGAAAATGCCCATCTCCAGGACTGCATTTACTTTTTTGTTCCTGAGGTAGGCTCTCCTCGCACAGACAGTCCCACGTTTTGTCTCCAACTGCTTAGTCTTCTGCCTCAGCATCCTCATTTCTGACAAGTTAGCGTAATGTTGTCCCATGGTCTGTTCAATGACCTTGAGCTCCTCAGGATTTTCACATGTATCATAGTAAACAACTTCATCCTGTTTCTCTAAAAAGGCATTTGGCATTTTTTTAAAATAACCCAAAAATTGCCACAGTTATTTCAACATTTCAAGAACTACTGACATTTCAAAAGCCATTGAAGGCAGCGTGTTAGTTGTTAGAGTGGAATGCTCCAGAGCTGAGCTTGGGCTTTCAAAGTCTTACACAAGCACTTGTGTTACTCACAGTGGTGCTCTGCAGGCTTCAATTTGTGCTGTTAGCATTTGTTGTTATTTAGCTTCCTCTGTCAAATGTTTCCCTGGGCTTTAACTCCTGCCTTCACCAACTTGGACACTTGCAAGACTGTCCTGGTCAACACTGGGTGGCTTAATTTACTATTTACCAGGTTTTAATAATTTTATATGCTTACTGTTTACTATTTACCAGGTTTACAATAATTTTAATGTTTACTGCACGGTGCACACAGTAACAGAGAACTCATAAGCACAAAAAAGAGTGGTGCCTCATTTGGTCACAAGTATGTTACAAAGAGACACTTAAACTGGAATATAGTGATAAGTACCATTAACTACAATAATCTTTTTGTCATTACAGGATGCATTTTGTAATTTCTGCATGTTAAATCACTAAATATTTGTGATGAATTTCAGGACCCATCTCAGAAACCCATGGTTTCTGTGCATAGGTCTTGTAGATACAAGAGCAGCTAAGTATTTTAAGTCATTCCATATGCTCCAGTGCATGCACACATCACAGATGCTGTCAAGATTTTTTTCTTACACTTGTGTTATCAAATTAGGGTCTAATTAGTCAGAAGACAAAATATCAGATGGTGCCACAGCATCAGTGCTTTCTACTACTGAGACCTGAGCAGTGATAAACATCCTTTTTTCTTTAAGTGAAAGCAGAGCAGACTGTATCACTCCTGTGTTTTGAATATATGCTTAAATATTATTTATTCTTACCTTTAATCTGCCTCCTTAAAGTGTCCAACTGTACAATAAGCAGCATCTCTTCATGTTTCAATACTTCAAGCTGTACATTATATAATTCCAGCTGTGTTTCATAATACTGTATTTCCAGCTCCTCCACTACACTCAAGTTCTCCTCTTGTTCACTGAAATTCTCCATCTGTAAAGCCCCAAACAGAAATCAAGAAGCATTAATAGCATGCACACATTTCAAAGGTTAACACCACAAATGCTCATGTGACACCTGAACTGCAAAAGCTCAGCCTTTGCCAACTGCCCTGCACAGGAGCAAGCTTAAAAAAAATGGAGTCATGCATTTCTCCACAACTTAATGATAAAAACTAAGCTGTTTCACAGGCAAAAAGTTTTCAAAGAGTACTCCCATGACCACTTCAGTAGGTTTTGATCTGCCCTTCACAAAGCACTGACAGAAAAGGAAGAGTTTCAAAGCCTTACATTTTTCTGAATGACAGCTCTCTTCTGTTTCAGGCACAACTCTCTTGCCCTCAGATGCTGAAGTGTTTCTTTAGCTAACATGCATTTCAGGTTTTCTAGTCGTGGCAAAGCTGATGTCCAGGTGGTTCTACCAAATCTCTCCTGATCTTGTTCCATCTGTTTGTGCATTGCTGCAGATTAAAACATTGCAATAAGACATGAGAAATGCAGAGCACCAATAGCCTTGTGTGTTTCTATCTAAAAATGCTGATGGCTAAACAGATCCTGAAGCTTCTTTAGAAATTACGAGACTAAAATGTTGAATTTATGATTTTACATATGTAAGTAAAACACTTCATTGCACCATGGAAATATGCCTTAAGGGTTACACTGAAATCCACTCAGTTAACAAGCTGAAATCCTCAAGGCTTGCATTTCAAGCATCAAAAGTGTACACAGTTCTTGTTTAGAGGTTTGCAGTTTTAAGTCCCATGCCTTGATGTATGTGTGCAAGACAAATACAAATTGTAAACCCAACTGTTTAAAAGATATACATTTTTAGTGAATAAAATGCTTCTTTCTCAAGATGGACACTCATCCTGATCTCAGGGTGTGCAGAGAGAGACCAGCAAGGAAGAGCTCTCAGTCCCTTTAGTCCAAGATTTTACCACCTTTGTGTAAATCATTTTGATTACCTGCCAGAGCCTTAGCAGTTTCCTTGAAGTAGTTGACAGTGATGTCCTGAATGGAGCACACAGCATTCTCAGCTCGTTTAGTCCATTCCTCAGCATCTTTCTGCAAAGCAGCTACTCTTTTAGGCCCCAAATGATCATACTGCAAAGATTTCTGCAAGGAGGTAAAATTCTGTTACCAGCTGTGGTGCAGCCCACATTTTGCCATACTCAGATTTCAAGCAAGGCAGAGCATGGTGGCAAACATGACCTTCCCCTCACCTGTCACAAAGTGGATCCCTACTCACACACATGCATTGCCTTGCTCCTTATCCTCCAGGCTACCTCAAAACCTTTGTTCCCCAATCATGACTTCATGCTTAACTTTGGCTCAATTTATTTCTTCAAATATTTTTAAAGTATCATCTTAAAAATCATGCCCAACACAAGTGTTTTCAGTTGTTACTAAAAGTAATTCAAAGCCACTCTTCTACAAGCAATGTTCCCTTCTATTTTTTCCCATGTGTTGACAGCACATCACACTGTCAGGTTCTCCACTTCAGCAGTTCTTTCACACAGGAAAAGGGATATGGAGAAGAAACAGATTCTTTGCAAGTCCACAAAAGTGTACAGGGGTGCAAGACTAGTATTCAAATATTTCTTCTAATGAAATAAGATTTTAAATGAACCTACATATCCCTTAGAGGGTTTTTTTTAATAAACAACTTTCTATTTTACCCATTCCAATTTTCACTTGAATTTCCAGTACAGCATACTGGACATTTTATCTTCACATATTTAGACCTTCAGCATCCAAGAACCTTAGTCTAAACTTAAAAGAACATGAACACTCACTTTCCTTTCCCAGAGGCATAACTTGCAGTATGTGCTTCCAGTTTTAAGATGCACACAAAATTAAATGAACAGTCACAACAGACATGTTTTAATCTGTACTTCTTGAGACCTAACTGCTGTGAGAAGGGCTGCTGCCCCAGTACTGTAACTTGGCCTTTCAGCCAGTGCAGACCCACCAGGATTTCCAGTCTGTAGAGTGTTGCCAGCTCTCTCATATCTCTGAAGGGCTGCAGCAAATACTGGTAGAACTGTGTTGCCATGGTGACCAAATCCTGATAAGCCTCATCTTCTTCTTCATAAACCTTCATCAAAGCCACCATTGTGTCAGCATTTTTATGCTGCTGAAGAACCTAGGGGGATAAAAGGTAAATGAGACTTGGCTGCTTTGCCTTCGTGTGTGCTGGCTGTGATGAGCTGACGTGGAAAGGACCTGCTGGTTGTCAGCCATGAAGAGGCAACTGGGAGGGCTTGGCCAGGCAGCCAGCAGCCACCTCTGGCTGGACACATCTTCAGCATCACACTGTTCAAGGCACTAACTGGGAAACTGAGAGGAATATCACACCACAGAAATCCTAAGAGCTGTGAGCAGGTGACTTGGTTGCTGCTTTTTATAACCAAGGATGGGAAGCTGGGAAGGTTGGGCACTGGAAGGCAGGTGGGCACTGGAAGGAAGGCTGGCTGGGCACTGGAAGGACAAAGGTATTCTTGAACTGGCTCCTGCACTGCTGCCACAATTACTAAATGCCTGCTAATATGAAAATCATTTCTGCATCTGGAATTTCTGACTAAGAAAAATCAGACTGCCATTTCAAAATAAGAATTCAGAAACAGATTTCTGTTCCTGATGTACTTCATAGGTCTATTCCTTTAACATTTGTATAAATTAGACTATTTTGTCCCAATCTCAGGTCTAGGAATATTCCACTTTGTAAATTCCAATTCCTCCATAGGAAAAAAAAAAAAAAAGCCTTTTTGATACATTAGTCCTCTTTTAAGTTTTTTATTTGCTTCTGGTGATAAAATATGAAGTTGGAATCTTCCCCTCAATGGAATTTGTTTACTGGCACCAACCAAAGCTTCAAAGATTTTTCTTTGACAGCAGCTAGCAGACACTGTGGTGTGCACCATGTGCCAGGACAGAGTGAACCAGCTGAGAGAACACAGCTACATACCCCTGAGAAACACAGACATTCCTGGAAGGACACTGCTCTACAGCTCCCTAAGGAGAGAACAGGGGGCATCTGGTGCTACTGCAATGAGAAAATGCATTAGAAACATGAGCCTGAGTGTTGCAAAGGAAAAGCACTGAAATTGCACCAGCACCTTTGCTCTTGCCAGCTGAGTTTAGCTAAGACAGCAGGAGCAAAGTTCCCAGCTGTGGAGGCGCTTCCCCAGTGAAAATCCATGGAAGTCAGCTCAGGGGCATTTCCCACCCACCCTCCCTCCAGGCCTGGCACAGCCAGGACAGGGGAACAAGATTTAAGTCATTTTTTTCCCCCATATGGAAGGCAAGCAGAAACAAAACAGTTCACTTGCTGGTCTCACCCCAAAGTGAGCAGTAAGGGTCATACTGCTGCTGCTGGAGAATGTTTATACTGGGCAGAGAACCACTAACATTTTACAGTCAACTTAGGAGACAATTACTCATTACAAGCTTTTATGGGATTTTTTTGAGAGGGACAAGATTTTGTGTGTTTTAAAGTAAAATCTCTGTGTAAAATCTGTTTTCACATAATCAAATATTATTTACATAGAATTCTGGTTTGCCAATAACCCAGCTAGTTCCCCTGTTTTTTACAGCAGCATTTAGACAGCTCTCTCCTCCACATTGTACCAGAACCTTCCACATTTTTCAAAATTAATTTCCTGGCCCAGGGGATGAAGTACTGGAGAAGGGCATGGTTATGTAAGGCTAGTTTAGTGTCTGAAGAGGCAGGTTTTATGTCTTTACCTCATGTAATTTGCTCTAGATTGCAATATCATGAATGTATGTCCCTGTTAGGGCTGCAAACACAACACCACCCCAGAGCACGTGCAGTCAGATGTAAAACATACTTGGAAACAGCAGCATAACTGGCAACCAGTGAAGCACCAAATGCCAAAGTGCCACGTGGCTGTACCTGCTTGTGCTGCTTACAGAAGAGCATGGTGGCTGGAATGTGTTTCTAACTGGGCTGTGAACTGGGGCAGTTACAGAAACCACAGCTTTTCTATGCCACACCACACATGATGTTTATGTAAACTACAGTTGTCTTTTTAAGTGCCTTTCAGTAATGTTGTTACAGCTGCTAAATACTGAAATAGGAAACAGAAGACTAAAGCCAACTGTCTTCACTTTCCTCCAAAGCAGGATACTTTTCATAAAATACCTTTCAGCTTATCTTGCCAGGAAACAGACTGCAAACAGACACTGCAAGAGAACTGGAAGCTCACCAGTGGGTTGCTGCAGAGGTATCTGTAGCTTGTTTAAACACACCTATGCCCTAATTACAACCATGTTACTAGATACTGTTGTTTGAACTCATGCTTACTATAAGGGAAAAAAAGAAGAATAATCAGAAACAAACATCAGGAAGAAATCAGGATTAAAGGGAAAAAAGGTCTAACACCATTAACTCATATAGTCATTAGGCCAGAAACTGACAAAGAGTTAAAACAATCTGACTACAAAAGATCTATTTGGCACAGATGTGTGCCTAACCTTGGTTTAAAAACCCTGACTGTGGATCCCCCCAGTTAAAAGCATTACTGGAAACAGGCAGTCTGAGAAACTCACAGGGAGGGTAGAATTAAGAGTGTGATTGTACTCTCCCTTTTGGTTACCATTTCACCCATTGCACAACACTGCTGGATATTTTTAGCCATGTATTTTTGTAGGAGTACTTGCAGCTTAAGCACCCCAATGTCTTACACTGGCTGCCCACCCAGAGCTGGCTCATTCCCCACTTAACGAAGTGGCACTTTGACTGATGGCTAAAGAAAGTCGACTTAGCCATTTTTGGACAATCAAACGTTGTGTTTGTGTAAGCACTCATTCCAATACTGGACAACACTAGGAACAAGACAAGTCAGTGACTTGGTCCCTCTTGCTCACATTGCCCAACGTGAGGCTGACAGGAGCGACTAAACTCCTGCAGCAGAGGCTACCAGCCTCACACATACAACCCCCAGGCCAGCAACAGGTGCTGCAGGTGTGGCTCA
>JANHGL010024597.1:0-49728 GCA_024611195.1 Ceyx melanurus | reverse complement strand
GGCAAACGGCTTGTATTTTTAGTGCGGTTCTCTTAAAAGGGGTTCTTATTTTATTAATAAATATAAATATATAATAAAAATAAATTACAGGTGTCATTCTGTAGACGTTAGGTGGGATCATGCAAATTAGCTTTCATTGGGAAGCTTATGTCTACCACAAGCAGTAGGCTTGGCTAACTCCTCTGTAGTGAATAGAAAGCTCTACACTAAAATAATTCCACACAGCCTGCTCCAGTTATCTCCTGTTTTAACTCTGACTCTTCAGTGATGCCCTTCGTCTTGCTGGCAGCTGAAACACTGGCAGTGCTGATAGTGCTGTCTCACTGAGCCTGACCGACAGGGACTCCGTGGTGATGTGGTGTTCGAGTCTGTCACGGTGCTTCTTTCTAGAGACAGGGTCTGTCTTTTTTTTTTTTTTTAATGTGTCCATCTACTGCTTAGTGCAGTGGCTTCTGATTGATGACAGGGCCCCCTAGGTGCTGTAGTAACATAAGCAGTAATTATTTTACTTTGGCCATACTGTGCTGTTTCTCTGTCATTACATTTTGTCTCTATTGTGAATGAGCAACACAAATATTTCACTGAATGTCAGTGTGTCCCTTTGCTTTCATTTTTGCTTCAAATATTTGGTGGAGAAAAAATACTTAGAGAGTATCTCCATACTTGGTTCACTGAATTTTATGGCTCTTCTGAAATGGCCATGGGTGTCAAATACCTTATTCATGTAGCCAAAGAGGTTAGTAGTTAATTTTAGTTTTTGTAGTGATGCACGAGTGCTCGTGAAAAAGCAGTGTCATGCCTATTACACAGAGTATGTTCACATACAGGGCGGTCCTGGCCCTCTTGAAATACTAATTAGCTCATCACAAGATGCATGGTTGGGATTATGTGACATTTGATGAAGTGATAGCTTTCTAATTTTGGCCAAATGTGGTCATTTGGAAAAATAATTTTGTGGGCACTGGCTTTTTCCTTTCATGCTACTTTTATATATCATAGGAAAGGAATGTTTTTAATGAACATCAGCAAGTAAGTTTCAGGCCTTTTTATATCATATTGCAAGAGTTATTTTAGCTGAGAAGCAGCAAATACAAGTATCTTCCTGTGCTGTTTGACTGAAAAAGTCACTTGACTGCACACTAAAATTAAAAATAACTGGAAAAGAGATGATAAATTGTGAGCATATTCACACAATGTTCAGGTCACCTAATTTGCTCATCTGCTCATTTGCTCTTTCTCTTTCTTTTTTTTTTTTTTTTTTTCTTTTTTCAGCGGAAAGGCTTGTCTGTTTTTTGAATTGGATCCTTTTATCCCAGCTCAGTGCTCTGTTGTGTGAAGCACAATGTCTTTTCTTGTCCATCTATTTTTCTTTCCATTAAAATGCTTAGCATTGGCCTACTACAGAATAATAGATGTCTTAAAATAACATGAGTTTTCATAAAGTGATACCTTCCCAGGACTATCTAGCTAGTTGTCTTCCGGAGAGGAGATGAATCCCTAAAATTAAATTTTGGAAGAGGTAAGATATAAAACGATACCATAACAGTGTTTTATAGCATTTTAAATTAACAGCATGCTGTATGCTGACACCAAACATTTGTAACAGTGCTAGTCTGTCTGCAGTGTGAGAAAAATGATGCTCTTGAGTTCCATTCATATATTTAATATCATATATTAAATCTGTCTGTGTCCCATGATGGGGCAGTGGGATGAAAGATTGTTCCTTCTAATAAGACAGTGATTTTTAACTATACAAAAAGATTATGGTATAGCCTTTTTTGTGGAGAAATCTGGCTGTTGAAGAACAGTTAATAGCATGCTGGTCCTTCCAGACACTTCATAAAGCATCATGAAGCCTGCGTGGAGAGATGGGACAAGGGTGAAGTTAGCCAGTTATCTGTCATGGGATAACTGACATTTTCAGTCTTTCAGAAATCAGATACAATTTAATTCAGGTTTTATAAAAAAAAGCTAAGCCTTAATGGTGGAATGCAGAATCATTGCTAGTAAGCTCTATTGTACTTCACCCAGCTGTGGGAAAAACGTGGATACAGTAGTTTTAAAACAGCATGTTGGAGCTAGACCCCAGAGGTGTGAAGAACTGCCAATTTTCTTAATTTTGGTTCAGCTACAAAAGCAGTGGGAAGCAAAGGCATAATACACATTTTTTCCTCATAATTCCTCCCTTGAGCCCTGTGTTCCCACTCTATTGCATTAAGAGGTTTACAGGGCACTCTAATAGGAAAAGACCGTGACAGTGAGTGAGCTGCATCAGTATTCGAACTTCGTTGCAGAGCTGAGGTGTGAGAAGCTTTAATAGAGGGAATGGCATAGCTGGTGATCCTGTGGATCCGCAGGTACACTGAAGATCTGTGCTCTTATACTTCAAGAAGTTACTGTGCAAATGGATGAGACCATATTTCATTTCTTACACATGCATAATGGCACAGGAAGCTTGTTATTTTAAACTGAGAACTGACACTTTGCTTTCTGCAAATATCCTATCTTGTATTGCCTAGAGCATACCAGCAGCAGAGATACTAACAATTCTACTTGCTATAAATAAATTCATGCTTTTGGAATTGATTTAGTCACTCTGTCTACTCTGAAGTCCACTTCAACTATTGACTAAAAAGGGAAATGAAGAAACATGCAAAAAAAAACCAACCCAAGAGGGCTTATATCTTGAAACTAGTCTGTCACTTGGCAGCATCTGCTGCTACTAAACACCAGATAAACTGGGAAATCAATGTAAGCATTTATAATGCAAATCTTCTTCAACAGATAGGAATACTGTTTCTTCTAATACCCATATAACTTAATCTGTAACATTAAAGAACTGTGGAAGTTTTGGAGCAGATTTAGCTCAAAGATTCTCTGAGTTTAGTTGCATGGTACTTTGTATTATTAATTACTGATAGTCCATTTTCACCTCTTTTTACTAGGATGCAGTTCTTCCTTAGCTAGATTTTCTACTGTAAATTTTTTTTTTTCCTTAGAAGGCTGTGGAACTCGTAGGGGGCTTCCAAGAGGGCTTATATCTTGGAACTAAAGCAGGATGCAATAAGAAAAACATCCTGAAATCTTATTAGGGCATCAAAAGAGGAGCCTTCTGGAACCGAGGAAGGAACTTTGCTGAAAAATTTGCAAATACCCCCAGTTCTTTCAAAACTAGAGCCAAAAAGTCCCCAGCATTGTGTTTGTTGTGCTATAGTTAGATATACTCTGGGAACTCACTTGGAACTTGTTCATAGCATCAGTATTTTAACAATGTAAGCTGCATTTAATTGGACTGTATTTTTAAATTCTTGAGAAAAAAAATGTTTTACAAGTAATTATTGCTTATGGTGAGATTTAGTAACTTGTGCAACAGCTTCTAGACATTTCCTATAATAAATGGGATAGTGCCAATGTAAAATTATAAAATAGCAGAACCTATGCATCAGGGTATCACTAGGTGCTAGACAAAGTATTGTGGGACTGGTACAAGTTTATGAAGAATCTCACTATGACCCAAAAGAATGAAGTTGTGTTAGTTTCAAAAGATGAAGTAAACTAGATACAGCATGACAACTAGGTAAACTGTTAAAATTGTTGGTTAACTTTCCTTCTTTATAGAACAAGGATAAATAAAACATTGTTTATATAATTTCCTTGTAGTGTACCTACCCTTTTTAGAGGAAAAAAAACCAAACAAAAAAAAGCAAAGAGCACAAAACAAACATTTAAACTGCGGTTTTGAAAATGCAAAAAAGTATGTCCTAATTGAAATATTAAAGGAATTGCTGAAGCATTTCTATTTGTATTGTTGCAGGATCTCCACTTTTGGACTAACTCTACTATCAGCACTTTTGTAAACAAAACTCTGTATCAGTTCCCTTGGGATTCCTGCAAATTACTAATGGCTATTAAGAATTGTTTACACCTTCTCTTTGAAGCACCGTCTTGATCCAGACTAACAACTTGAATTTGTTTTTTCAGTGTATTGTGTTAGTGTTCCTTGAAGTTTTAAGGATATTTCAATCCTGAAAAGACTCCATTCATGAAAAGGAGTGTTCGGCATGCTCTTTTCCTTAAATTTTTTGTCAACTTCCACAGTGCTCCAAAATCTCGATCTTGAACATATATGGTTAACTGGAAAATGCAGAAGCAGTCCTGTCTACTTCAACATGAAAAAAGAAAAAATACTTAAGTTGCTTGTTGGAATATTGTAGGAATCAAGATTTTACTCTGACAACAGTCAATTATTCAGTCAATATTGTGGAATATTGAACATTGAACAGTATATACTCAGATTTATTACAGTATTCTGGGCAGCAGACAAAGCAGTTGTCTTTTCCATTGTCAATTTCGTTGTTGTTTTAGAAGCAGACCAGCAGATGGTGCTCAAAAATTAATTGCAGCATAATTCAGTTGTGATGGCACATTTTCAATTATTTATCTTTTTTGTCTTCATAGAGTGTTTTTGAGACATTTCTTAATTAAATGTTGTTGATTCAAAAAAAACAAAATAATAAAGTCCCTGCTTGAACTGAAGTTCAGCTGCAAAGATACACCAGTAATCTTAAGAGCATTTGGAATTTTATACACAATATATTAACCATAAAACCTCCTGCAAATCAGAAAATTCAATGTTAATTTCATGTTCACAAAGCAATCATGGGCCTGTGTTAAAAAGCAGTAGACTTCACATGTTCTGCCATCCTGTTAAAGCTCAACCTAGGGCTGTGGCAGCTTGTTATGTGCTATGTTCTAAATGCTGCGAATGATATGCCCAGGTACTTTGAAACCTGGCAGCTTTCCAATCCATCCTTTCTTGAATGTTTCACTTGCAAACACCTTGATAAATGCCCCCCTTTAGTTTATGCAACAGAGTGTGAAAAGGAGTCTAGGTTGGGAGCTTTGGTGAACCCAACCCAAGGTGTACAGTCTGTTCTTGACTAAGTGTATTGGCAAGTTAATTAAGCTGTTTTGTTTGAATAGTAAAAACTTAGCATTGGCAATAACTACTTTGAGGTAGCTGTACTGGAAAAAGAGAGATTGGACAAAGAATCAAACATGTGACACTGGTGGTGTCATTTTGTGAAGGAAGGATGAGTTAGACTGGTCTTTGGCAGGACAGGGATGTATACAGTGCTAACTTGCATAGCAGTGGAAACAGCTATAGAACTCACAATTGGTGTAAAAAGTCTATGGCAATTAACAAATGTTGGGTTACATAAATTGCAGGAAAATGCAAGTGGAGTTTAGGAAGTAGAAACTACATGTGTGCATACACACACACATACAAAACCCCACCCCAAAGCCAAACCCCACCATGCATTCTTTGGAAAGGATAAAATTCCATTTAGAAACAGCATGCAAATAAAACAAAGTACCAGTCTTTGTTCTTTTGCTGGTAAGTGCATTGTTATAGAGTTACTCTCAAACTTTCCATTAGTGCTTTAACTGATGCATCAGGGGAAAAAAAGTTTCATCTCTTCTCTGTTAGGTTGCACATACAAGGAGGGACATTAATACAGGATCTTGAATAATGCATTTTCAAATAATCACAGCTCATATAGTCTCTCTGTATACTCCTCAGGGCTTGGCACACCTGCAGCAACCATGAGAAGCATGTCTGTGTTAGGTTTTCTGCTGTAAGCTGCTGAGATTCCAGAAGAAAAAAAAAATGACTGAAGTGTAATTTAAGACTCAATTCAAAACTATATAAACGTATATATATATGTACAATGTGATCTTTATGGACCTTATATATGATTTAAGGTTGTTGATAGACCAAGCAGGAATATCCTACCCAGCAAATCTAAAGCCATATGTATGGACCATTGACTGACTTCCAAATATGCTGTGGGCATGAACAGAAAAAGAAAGATATTTTTGTAACTACCAATGTCACAATAATCCAGTTTGAAAGCTGTTTGTTCTGTGACATGTTTTTGAACTCAAAACTGATCAAACAGTTTGAAGCTCCTCAGTTGTTGTTCTGCTGACAGCTTAAGCTGCTGTATGTAGAACACCCCTCTGCTTTATCAGCTATAGGAATGGATCAATTTGTTAATATTTTTAGTGAACAGACAAGCATGCTAATGGTGTTTATTGATTTTGTGGACTATATGCATTACCTGAGCTTCCATGACAGAGTTAGGGAAAAAATGCATGCAAATAGTTTACCTATTAGAATCTTTGAATGCAGCTATTACTCCATACTGCATATGAAGTTAGACTTGCAGCTCATGTGCAGGTTGAAATCAAGGCCATTTATTAGAGTGAATCTACCCCAAAGCAAGATGTTTGGGGCACATTCTAATGGAATCGGTCAGGAGCTTCTTTAGCAATAACAAGGACAACAGTGACTATTAAAATTAAGCATGGCTGCAGATTTTTCTTTGTCACACTACCATCCTTTGCTGTTATTTTTAGTATTTTTATTGCTCTCTTATTCTTGTTGCATGACACATTTACTGCACTCCTCACAATGTCCGTCAGTCCACTTATGCCAGTAAAGACTGTGTTTGAAAGCCTTTTTTTCCTGCTCTGAATGCATAATTCGGTCTTCAAACAGTTTTACTGACATTCAAATTTGGCTAGGGGATGAGATCATTCTTCTCTTAAACTGGGTGCATATATTTATATTTTTATTCATCTCATCCACAGTAGACTTTGCAATCAGAAAGCCAGCACGGATATGCTGAGGTGGAGGTCATGGGGCTGAATGTCAGGGAGTTCAGGCATGCAGTAGTTGCTGACTGCCGGTTTTCTGTGGAGAATAGGAGATCGCTGTGACAGAGGCTCTGAAACCTCTGGCAACATGTAGTGGGCAGAGACAGCAGCAGGCTCATTGAAGGCCTGTGTAAGCCTGATGGTTTATCTGCTTCAACAGGAAGCTATTTTCACCTGATGCTTGTGGGCTGCCTGATGTACGGTGTTAAGGGGCCAGACTAAGTTGACTGTTCAAGAAAATGCAGTATTGACTACCTGAAAACCTGGTTCTTGCAGTAGGTTACTGAGTCTTTCGAGAGAGGGGACTGGCTACTAGATCAGAGATGCAGAATTTGTTATATGATGGCCCTTGATGTCCCCTGGTCAAAACAGAGAACTGCTCTGGCTCTAGGCATAGGCTGTGTGTGCATGAGAGAGACACTGTGTGTTTTCAGCTCAAAATGTTTAGAACGATGCGAAGGGTGTGCAGCAGTTCATGGAACTGGTGAAATGCTCATAGAGAGAATAATACAGAGGGTATGGGAAAGAACACTAGCTGGTACAGTTAAACCACACCTAAGTGTTGTAACAAACAGCACAGAAGAAAAACTGCAGGGTTGAATCTTGCTCCATGTTGCTCTGTATTCAGCAGTATAGACACAGCCTGCCTTTGTGACTGGTGAAGATCTGTGATAACCAACTGCCCATCGATTATGATGATGCTACTGTACCATTTACAATTCTCAGAAAATGTTAGAAGAGGCTAATAAAGACTAATATAACCTTATTTATTTAGTACCTACTTAATAAGAGAAGTGCAATCCCAGAATTATAGTGGTTTCTTGCTCTACCTGCAGAGGGCATTCATACTATGCACTACATTGTTCCTCTCCTTCGTGGTCAATTCAAAGCATTATTTATGATTATCTTAGTTAAGGGTGCATGAATCAGGAGCTTTGTGATACTTCGTCTACTGAGCACACCTTAAATCTATACAGACTCTGAGAACCTATAGCTGTGTTCTATGAACCCAGGTTCTATATGATACAGATGAAAAAGGTGGTTGTGAGAAATGTTGTAAGAGATGATCAGATATTCTCCTAAGCAAAAAATACCATTTTGCTTGCTGAACTACTTTTTGATTTCAGTTTCAAAGTTTAAAAAAAAATATTGTTATTACTAATTTCTAACCCTTTACATTTTAATAATTTTTACATGTGGGTTGTGCACAATGCTGAACTCTTAAAGTTATTTTCAGTAAACCAACTCCACAGAGCTTGCACTGAATTTGAAGAGAGCAGCAAAATTTGCAAATACAAAAATTTTGGAAAAGAATGAAATCAAGCTCTAGAGTGTAGAAAGATGATGGGTTTTTTTCTTGGAACAAAGAAGCTTAAGAGGAAAAAGATCATTATATCACAGCTATTAATAAAAATATTTAAGTTATTTGTCTAAGTGTTTAATGTATATGAAATCGATTGTTACTGTTTACTTAAGAGGGAGCATGCCCCTTTGGTAGGCTTAGGAAGTATCTTCATAAAGGATCTCCCCATCCTGGAAGTGGTAAGGGCAAGGAATGTAGACTAGCTGGAAGAACAGGCCTGATAAATGGTAACCCAGGCCTATTGTACCAGACAATGGCACCTACTGAACAAACACTGGCAGGGCAGTATTAGTCTGCACAGGAGACAAGCTGAAGCACAGAACACTTAAAATTCTATTCATGAGGTAGTTGTTGATATTTAGATGCCTCTGGAAGAGAATGAGTGTTAGAAAGTTAGAAGTCTATACCTGTTGAGAATAGAGCTTTAAGAAACAAGGAGAGGAACAAAATGAGCTTCAACCTCTTTTTGAGACTAATTCTGCTTTCGAGCGTTCATTCTTATCAGAAGCCATAATACAAGATTCTGGGCAAGTCTTTATTCATTATATCAAAGTGACTGTGAAGCATCACTGAGAATGCAGGGCCCTGAGCTGAGGACAGGGTGCCTGTCAGGAAGGTCACCCCTGGCAAAACACACACCTGTACTGCAGAACACAGCATTGCCAGAGCTGCACTTTCCTTTCATCTAATAATCCAGCACGTATTCATAAAACAGAGTGACTGAATGCAGTGTTCCAACTTTTAAGTACCTGACAGCTCTCCCCTTGGATGAATATATTTTTGTAGTCTCTTTATACCGTCACAAGCTGCTTGACACACAGCTTTCTCCTCTGAACTCTCATCAGCTCTCTGACAAAGCTTATTGACTGTTCCTTAGTGGAACTTACATAAATATTTGAGAGCAAACACTGCAGATGGTGTGCTAAGACTTGTTGGTTTTAATAATATTTTTAATATAGAGATCTTTCTGCATATTCACACTTCCAGTAAAATAGTTTATGGGCCTTAACAATTTGAAAACTGACTAGGGTTACAGAATTGCCAGGTGGAAGAAATACAGGAAAGATTTTCTTGCTGGTGGAATCCCCCTATCCTTACAATGGGCTATATAGTATGCTAGTACTTCAGGTTTATTGTGTCTTGTGCATGTATCTAGGTACGGGAATACAAAAAAATACCCTTAGGTCTGCAGGGTCACATGTTGCTAAAGATATTAAATTGCAGCAGTTACCTGACATCTGTATGCCTCTGGGTAGTGACAGGAAAGACAGGAGTTGTTGCTAGAACTTGCTGTTTGTTGTAAATTTTGCAGGAGATTCTACCTTTTTTTTTTTTTTCTATCGGTCTCTCTGTTTATATAATAAATGTAAATCAATTTCATGTACTGTTGATTAAATGAGTACTATTCAAGCAGGATCTGCTAGTGAAGTGGATCCTGAAGCAGATAATGAGTAAGATTTCTACCAGAAGTGGGAAAAGTCATTATCACCCCCATCTTTTACCACCAGTTCTGTGGTTACAATCATAAAAAAATTAATCTTTTAGATTATAATTCCACTATTCCCAGTTGGTACCACTTTTGCCTAAGTAAATTGAAGGCTTGACTTCAGAGGTGTGGAGATTACTTTTACAATTCAGTAAAATTGCAGTGTTTTTCCATTGGACAGGGTGAAGCTGTTAATAATTTCTGGAAAGTATAATTGGTCTTGATGAAACTTTGCACACGAAATTAATAAACTGTATGCAGAAGCTGAAACATGCACTTCTATCAGGTCATGAGGTTTTCCTGTAATTGCTAGCATGCTTTTTTTGATACCTTGCTTTTGCCAGCTAATAATTTTGTCCTTCAACTAATTAAATCCTTTCTGTTAATCTGTAACTGAAGTAGACTGTTTACAAATGAAATGCTACAGTTCTAATCAGATTGCTGTCTGCTATGGCATTTTGCAATGTGTGATACTCTCTGGTATCTGGTGCAACCTGGAGAGATCTCTGGAAGGGCAAGCTTGCTGGCTAAACACAGGGAGTAAGCTGCAGTGCAAGGAAGGATTTAAGAAATATTACTTCACTTTCTTCTTCCCAGCATTAGGTTAAAGTTGTCATGACTTAAGACGTTACAGATTCCTAGGGTTCTTTTATCATATCACGCTAAATGTAGATATTTTTTTGTGCCTTACTCTTGTTCTTTACCTGGATGTTGCTTGACTTGCACAGTCATGAGAGAAAGCTTCCAGATTTTAGTAGTTTTTTAAGGAACTGTATACAACTTGGATTCATGTTTGTAACAGATACATACAATTGCTACTGCTCTTAAGAGAAGATGCTCTTCACAGGGACTATGATAATGAATTCTGAACACTGCCCTCATTATCTCCCACGTGTTCTCTTTTGCTGAAGATGTCAGAGTGCTTATTTTCTTATCACAGGTCCCAGATGTCTAGGATTCTTTCTCAGTGGTAACTTTCAAAATATATCTCATGATTTAATTTGGAGTTAAGAAAAAAGAGTTAAAACTAGAAAAATGGACATGTGTAAGAACAGAGCTTCAACATATTACAAAACTGTGGCTATGAAATCTGCCTCCTGGCTTTTTTTCTTCTTCAGTACTGTGGTTCTCTGAACTTAAAGAAAGCTATGGAATGTGTTCAAAAATGACAATGCAAGAGCCATCAGTTAGGCATGATCTTCACAATGATCAGGAATTGTTATTGGTATATAGCACGTACAAATTCACTCAGAAAATAGGACAGCAGTTTCCAGCTGTAGTGCAGGTGAACAAGCTTCTAATTAAAGTCTCAGACATTACCTACACATGAAAAAACTGCTGTAAGTAGCATCAGAACTAGAAGTCTTAATAAAAGAAAAATTATACCAGACAGTAGTACTTCATATATAAACCAAAGTACTAGAGAAGCAATACTTGTTTCTTTGGCTCCTTGATTCTTAAAATACAACAGATTTGCTTATTATTGTTTACTTTTCTTTCAGCATAACATACATTTAGTCTGATTTGCAATTCATAAACATCATTAAATGAATAAAGATGTATTCAGGTTAACTACCAGTGGTTTAAGTCTTTATGAACTGGAGTTTACTTTTTTGTCAGCTATAAATGTATTCTGTACCATATATCATTTTTATCATAAAACAGAATAAACCTCTGATATTTTATTTACAAACATGGGCAAAAATAATAACTTATATTAGGTTATTCCAATCAAAAATTGAAGTAGTCTAGTTAATTAGAAATTTAGGTGTCTCTGCCATTTGAGGTTGCAAGACCTACATTCAGATTCATATTCACTAACTTTCCAGTTGACATAGGAATGACAGCTGCTTGAAACTACATCAGTTTGCTTTTGTTCTTTTTATACATTAAGGTAGTAACGAATCTCATTTCCCAACTCAGTCTAGACAGTTGATCACAGTCATCAGAGTGCAGACCTTGAAAAGTACTAGCAATAAACTGTCTTGTTCTCGACTAATGATGAAATCATGGCAAAATTCATACTGAACTTTATGCACTCTGCAATTTTTTATTAGTGCCATGTGAAAATGTGAAATAGAAAAAAGTGGCTTGAAACAGATTAAAAAATAAAAAAGGTTATTTGCTAGAAATAATGACAAATAGTTATACAGTCTAGCCTAATAGTCACTCTGATCTAGAGTGACTTGGGGATCAAAGCCTCAGTATGCAAAGTTGCACAGTTAACCATCTGTGCAGCCCAAGAATATTATTTTCACTCATGCTATGAATCTGTTCTTGTACCTTCATGTTCCTTAACTATGTAGCCGGGCCTTGATGGACATTTTAACTCTTGGTACTCTTCCTCTCATCTCAGTCTTTGTATTTTATGCTGAAAAATATAATGTTTCCTTTTGACATTGATAATCACAGTCTATGTTTTAAAACAATTTCCTTCTGTCTTCAAGGGAATGAGACAGAGCTACTATGCAGCTTTATCTCACTGTTCTTTTTTGTTCACTTCAATTTCAAAAATTTTCTGCCCTTGGGCAGAAGGTGCATCTTGAATTACTTAAAACAGGTTATGCAGCAGGGTTCTGTCTGTAAAATCAATAGACAAGATTAAGTTCACTTGAAAAAAAGTTGTATGACTCAACCCAAATTGTTATCATTTTGAACAGTCCACAGCTGCTTACTTCTCAAATGCAGTTTCATAAATAGTAAAATAAAAAAGAGTACAGACCAGTTAGGGTGACATTTCCCCTTATTTTCTCCTGCTTCTGCATCCAGGCAGCTCAACCCTGTTTCAATGTTTTCTCTTTAACTGTTTGGCCTAAATAGACTCTGATGAATTTAATTAGCATATACATGTTTATCTTTGTGAATCTTAGTCTGGAATGAAGCCCAAGAACTTTTATCTGACTATAATGGGCTGACTTTTAAGGTTCAGCCAGGTCAATAAGCATTTCATACACGGCTAGGGAGTGATAAAACACCTCCTTGTCCCAGTGCTGTCACTTTCACACACACTGGCCTCAGAGTTGTTAATAAGACCATTCAGCACCACCACTTTACATACAGCTTCTAAAGTCAATACCCAAGCAACCATTCAGCAGAGCTGTAATTTACCTTCTAACACCACTGAACTGCCTTTACCAGCTCTTTGAATGCCTAATTCTTGAAAAGTGTGGTGCATTACAATGTAAAAAAAAAAAAAAGACTGAAGGCAAAATACTGAGATAGTAATTACAGTAGGTTCAAAGAAGCCACAGACATCTATAGCACTCCTTTACCTTTATTAAAAAATGTGGTCTTTCTGTTGTAAAATCAGACCTCCAAATATATCTAAAGAACCTCAGAACTTAGGAGTGGCCTATGTCAGAACAAATGTCTTATCTCGCCTGGCATCCTGTCTCAGACAATGCCCAAAAATGGATGTTAAGTGAACACTGTAACTGAAGGGGATGCTCATAGCCTTCCACAGGTGTTCCTATTGTCAAGCAATCTGTGGTTCAGGAACTTCCTGAGCCAGCAATGATGCTTTGTATTTAATAACTCTTGATGGATTTCTTTCCCATTAACTTGTCCAGTCTTCTCCAGGAAGAGATAGGGGAGATAAAACCGGTGCTCTTCTCGTTCTAACCCGTATTTCCAGGGAAAACATTGTCCCCATTTCACAAAGTCAGAAATGGCTGTAATGTTGCTATAGCAGTTGAGTGACCTACAGTTCCAGTATAGAATGACAATGGCAATTTGACATCTCCTGGCATAAATGTGTGATGTTGGAGCTACACAATGGTCATGGAGTGGGACTGACATGCATTCAAAACCTTTTTGCTGCATTTAGTTGGAGTTTTATTTTCTAAAGAAAAGCTTAAAAATAACTTTAATGAGATACTCAAAAGCTGAATCTTCAAATCTTCAGATTGCTTAATTGTTCAGTTGTAATGCTATGCATAAAACATCGCATAGTCTTCTAAATCTGGTAAAATGCCCAAGTTAAATCAGTTGATCTAAGGTTATTTCTGATTGCTGGTTCTATATGGAAAAAAAAACCAACTACCTAATGCTAGCCTACCTAGCTTTAGTTTATTTTTTTATTTTTTATTTTTTTCAAATTAAAATATCTGGACAGTTTCACATAACCTTTGTCTCTGATTATCACACAGTACTTAACAAGAGTGAACTAATAGACGTTAATGTACAGTAAAAAGCAACTGCTGCATGTGTACAAAGTAATTATCATGTGAGAATTCTAAGCATCATTATATTTGGTCTTATGCTGTAGTAAACAACAAAACCAAAGGAAGAATGAAATAACAGCACCTCTGATGCCAGGGTGAGTGATCCCCATGTCATACAGACACAACACTTCAATTAAAAGAATGGGACACCTAGCACTAGAAAATGCTCAATGCATTTCCTAGATAAACTTAGATAAAACTTAACATCTTAAATTTGAAGCATTTCACAATGCTGAATATATACACAGCACTTGGTAAATCAATAGAAAATATTCATTCATGCAAGTTATGTTTTCATACAACACACACCACAGCTAAACAGCTTTCTCAGTCTGTGTTGCCACGGGCTTGCAGTTAGGTGTGAGACTGCTGCTTAATTACCATTTTTTTGTTTATGGGGCAGATACAGTGATATATATACAGGGGGATACATACCTGAGAATATTTTTTATGCTACCCTTGAGCTATCCTGTCCTGTGTACTGCTACTAAGCACAACCGAAGAGGTAATTTCATTTCTATATTCTCCAGGAGGCCTGACTCTGAAAATGAGTTGTTAGCCCATGCTAAGCTTTGCACAACTGCTAGTTTCAAACTGTCTTTGACATGTCTGCACAAGCTCTGTTGGCTACACATAGATGCTCACTAACAAGGTAATACTGTAAGGAGACACTGGCAAACTGCACAAAAGAAATGAAGTCAGAGTTGGGCTTTGAAATTACTTGAAATTCTCAAATTCAGATCAGGAATAAATTTCAACTGAAGACCTCAAAGAATTTCTGCAACCAATGCTTCATCTCCTCTTGATGAAGCAAATACTAGACACAAAGCCCTATTCAGCTGCAATGCAAACCCTGTCCATGTTCATTCTTGCTTCTCAGAATCGTAACAAGAAGTGATATACTTGGAAAATGTGTTTGAAAAGGTTTTGGGAATTACCACAACCGGTAAACTTGGCCATGTACTCTGACAGAAACCTTTATGTGAATATCTGTTCATTATTTTTATTCAAGTGTTTATTGGGAAAAATAAATAAATCCAGCTTTCTGAAGGCTTAGAGCCCTAATAATTTCTGAATCTATGAGGCAGCATGTGTCCCTACAGTATGACTTGAGTAGAACTTGATGCAGTGTTATATTCTTCAAACTGCCACCATTTATAGGTGTGATGAGCCTTTTTTCAACAAAAGGTTTCTCCAGGTGCCTTGAATTCAGTTTATGCACATATGTGACCAGAATTCTCTTGGATTTGTCTGTGCTGAACAGCTCAGTACAATCTTGTGTTTGAAATAGACATGATAAATACTTCCCTTTGGAGCTGTTATGGGGTTCATTCCATCAGTAGGTCCCTAAAACATACTTGACTAAGGGTGCTGCACACAAAGCAGTGTCTCTTTCCTGTTAGCATTCCAGAGGAGGAATACCTCTTCCCTCTCTCCCTCTTCCCTCTCTCCTGCCCATGTATTCAGTTGTCTAATCAGAGCGTTCAGTTCATAATATCTGAGGTATTTAACTCCCTCTCCATGTGTCAGAAGCACATTAACATATGGTACTAGATTCCACCTAAATGTATGTAGTGCCTCAGGATATCCAGAAATCCTGATCTTTGTAAAATTACCCAGGCTAGTACTGAGTAAGCTAGAGTAAGTACCCAGAAATGCAAATTTGTGCAGCTTAAAGCTTCTCCTGGGCTAATACATCTTGCCTTCATGATACAGTACAACCACAGCAATATAGCTTTCAGGATCTAAGATAACTTCTCTACTGATAGCTTAGCTATTGCTACATTTTCTGTATCTCCGTTGAAGAAATTCCCAAATATCTTTAAGATCTAAGTATATTTTTTCTAACAGAAAAAGATAATTATATTTCTTGTAGTGATATTTTGTGATAAAAGAAGACAAACTAATGCATTAACTAATCACTTGAACAAAGGTATTTTTCTTCATAAGTATTTTTTTAACTGTTTAGGCTTTACAGACTTCAGTGTTGAGAATTTTTGCACATCATACTTTCCTAGTATGAACTTCCATAACTTGTAAGTTTAGTGCATGATCGAAATTTAGTGAACTTGCAGTTTCTTCTGAACCTTAGGTAAGATTAACATTTAAATTCATTCTTATCTATCCTTCATTGCAGCTACTGTGGTTAAAATTATTTGCAAGAATTAGACAAAGCTGTTTAAAAACTAATTTACATTGCAACAGCATACTTCAGGGCATATGTGATTCTGTATCTTAAATCACTCACTACTATGCATCACCTAAAGCTTTCTAATATTACTCAGGTGCAGTGATTGCATGTGAATACCACACTAATTGTTATTTAATGCATTCCCTAAAATACTGTTCAACAAACAAAATAACTTACAAATCATAACATGTAGTGTGGTAAAAGATTCACTTTGATGATCCAAAGGTAAAATAAAACACTAGCAGATTAAAAACATAATGGTAGCAATGGAAGTGCATTATACTAATCTTAAATATGACCCCAAAAAAAGTAAATGCCTGCAATGTACACTTTAGGAGCAAAATATATTTGGGACAACATTAATGGTAGAAAAAATGGTTTGGGATCTGACCTTGCATTTACTATTACACATAGTAGCAACCATTGGGAAAACTCCCTATAAAAGACAAAAATTACTTAGTCCTCTATCTGACAATATATGGGGTACCTTTTTGTAGTTCACCTATCAGTCCAAAGCATTAAACAGACAACAGCATTGCTCAACATTTAGAATTACATGATCCATCTCCTTCTCAGGATGAAACCTGTCTTTGTATGACCAGCGTAGATATAATTTGCATAAAAGTTATTAAAATATAACATTAAAAACAAACACTAAATGGTATTATCTGTATAATCCTGTTTAGGTTAGCAGAATCAGACTGAGACCTTGCTGTAATTGGTCTCCATTGTAAAACAGGACACCAGTACAAACACAGATGTAGAGTAATTTTAATGTTATTTTGGGTCACATAGATGAGACAGTCCTAACTTGAACTATTTTCTAGTTTATTTCTTGTGTAAGAGGAGATAATTATATATATATATTTATATTCCATTGCACTTCAACAATCAACTACTCCAAGTGGTCAGAAGTTGGACTAGATGATCACTGTAGGTCCCTCCCAAATTAATTATTCTCTCCTAAGAAAAAAAGAATAAATAAATCAGTAGCCCTACAATAAACTGCATATAAATCCATCAACATATGTCATTATGCATAGGATGTCTTTATGCTCGGATGTTTATCAAACCCATGTTATTAGCGCCCTACTTGTTAAATCTTTTATGCATATTTTGAGCCTACTTACTTTCAAACCAGTTTTATAATTCTGCATGTACTTAAAAATATAACATGCACCCATACAAATGCCTTTTATTATCACCATCCAATTTTCTCTGAGATCATCTGCTGATGTAATCTAAAGTGGTGCTGTCCCAGCTGTGCAGTTAACTAGCTGTGATTTTAGCAAATTGCATAATCTCCAGGAACTGAGCTTATTTAACATGAGAAATAGAAATAATAATTTTAACTTATTTTTGGTGGTAATATTTGCTATTGAGAAATGCTCCCCGACCTCCTTAGAAAAAGGTGTTAACAAATGTTATTTCTCTTGTGTATTTATAGGTAAGATGTATAGAGTGTTCTTCAATTAAGTGCAGTTTAGATGGGCACAAAACCCTGTCCCTGTGCCTACAGCAATACTTTCAGTGGCTGTATGCCTGTGTGTACATGCTTCCCAAAACCTCACCCACATGCTGGAATGCAAACACAGAAAAGGCAACTGTTCAACAGGATGAGATGTAAGTTGATTACCTGCTCTGTAGAAAAAACAAATATATACAGAGATTAAATTTTCATTTTAACAAAAGCAAGAGTCATATAATAATTCCTTGGTTTATATTTTAAGTGTAAAAACCTGATTGTCATGTCTATTATATAAGCAGAATAAACCAGCCTAGCTTTCTAATATACTTTAATTATGCATCATAAAATTAATTAAACAAGAAAATTACCCTTTAATTACATATTCTGTTTCACATCTACTTATTATTCACAATATTATTAAAAACAACTACTGTGTGATACAGCATATACAAAACTACATTAAGGGAGCTTTCAGGTTACATTCTTAAATCATGGAATGTCACTAATATGCTGTTATAGATGAATAAATTTTTAAAAAATCTTGAAAACAGACTTTTACAACAGTGAAAAACATTGTAAGACTCCTGTGGTCTGTCGAACACTTGTAATTGCTTTCACCACAGGCAATAAAGGACATACCTGTTTGAAAATCATATGGTCTATTACATTTCTACAGCATCTTTCATCCCAAAATATTTGTATTCCACATTTCTGGCAACCTCTTGAACAGAGGAGAGCAACCATCAGCACTATCCTATCGTAGGGGGAGGCATGGAGATTTTCCCAAAGCCACCTACGACAACTGCTGTCTGTTATGAAAAATGCCAGGGGATATTACGGCTTTTTCAAAACAGGCAGGACTTTGTTTTTAGTAATTTAACTTGTATGAAAAACCCATCGTTAGTAAGCCTCCTGGAACTCCACTTCTCTACCTAAGACAAAGGTTGTCCTTCAAATAGCCATTGGAATTAACAGTTCTCACTACAAGCATAACTTGAAGGTTATGCCAGCAGTAACCAGAGCTGGGTGTTCATCAGCAAACACTAACACTGAATATACAACGGCACCTATGACATGCACGGAGTGCAGCGGGTGTCGGCTTGTCCTGTGGGTTAATGTCTCCAGCTAAATGATTGTTCTACCTAAAACCATAGTCAAATGAGAACATGATAGCAACTTTGCAATTAATAACCTGCCACTTTGTTAACTGCTACAACTGATCTGCTTCACAGATTAGTTTGAAAACGCTAGGGAGCTTTGAATGATTTTTCTTTTGACTGTTAAATAGGAGAGACCTGAATAGTGTATTAATAACCCGTTTACTTAGTATTTTATGTTGCAGCCCTCTTTATTGTGTATAAGAGTTATATTTGCTTTACATAAACAACATCTTGAGTTCTTGACAAAGTTGGGAACTTCATAAAAATACAAAAATATTTAAAAGAGCATTTGACTGTTACCATCTTTGCAATTCGAACAACACAACTGATGGTGTCTTGTTTAAAAAGCAAAGTGCCATAGGAGTCCAGAATTTGTTTTTAAAAATTGAGACCCCTGGGACAAATAGTATCTCCAGTATGTCATAAACCCAACTATTTTAAGTCTAGTCATCATAAAACTGTCACTGCAGAACGTGGCCTGCAGGCACTCAAGGTTAGAGCCTGCAGTGTTTATAGCATCAGCATTTCAAAGGTGCTTAGTTAACCGAGATTTGGATAAGAGAAGTGGTAGTTTAAGAAGATAAGCATAACCTCTCCCCTCTTAATTGAGATTCGCAGTATGCAGTGAACTGCTTTTTTTAGATAATTCCACAGTCTCTTTTGAAAGTTGACACCACTAACATATTTTTATGCCATTTCCCTGATGTCACTTTTCTCCCTGGCAGGGTTCAGTTATTAGCCTGTGTGAACTCTTCAATGGCTTGCAATCTTCATGGTATTAGTACTTGTCAAAAGAATTAGACTACAGAATATAGTGATTTTCAGATGAGATTTTAAAGAGAATGGTACAACAGTTCCTTATCTGTTGGTGGTCCATCAAAGTTTATTAGAAGGGATAACAACATAACCAAGGTACTTAATTATTCTAATACAAAATCATCTTTAGCACAGTTGGACGGGATTTTCATTGCCATTTAGAAGATGCAGTCATTGAATGATTCTTCCCAAAAAGTAACTGGTTGGAAACATGAAGTTAATTTGTAGTTAAACAAATTTGCCTGTTGACAAAAGTTACCCTGCCCTGACTGCAAGAACAGTCAACATCCAACGTAATTATTTGTCAACCTTTACCCTAATCTAGGAAGTGGTCAAACAATTTGAGGAGCATGAGAAAAGAAAGTGGGCTGTCAAAAGAGAAAAAGGGTCAGAGACTTACATAGGGTCTTCAGTGGGATCTTCTTGAGTTTTTTCTTGATTTGTTGAACACCATCTTTTTGAAAACCGCACCTTAGAAAATCCATTTGACTCATCAGTGATATTTTTTTTGGTTTAAGAAACGTACAAAGATTAATGGGGTGTGCCTGATAATGGCATGTGGTTATTCAGGGTGTGAACAACGTCTAGGGTCTGTCAAAATAGGCAGCTTCAGGGTTATTGAATCTCTACTGAAGAAGCAGAAAACAAAATGAGAAAAAAATATTTTTTGAAGAAGCATAGTATAAATGAGAAGGAGAGAGATACAATACAGGGAAGAAGCAAAATGTTACTAAAGTACAATATCTGTATTATACTATATACAGCATTATCATAGGTGATATCCATGTTATGATAATATTACAATAGAATGGTCAGTAACAATAGTATTTTACAGACATGTAATCTTAGAACTAGTCAGAAAAACAGGACATTTATACTACAATGTGATGCTTTACTTTTTCCCGATTTTTCAACTTAGGCACGGGCCAAAGTATTAACTGCATTAAGATTCTGTGCAATAGCATCTCCTGGCCCTACGGCAGAGTTAGAAAGCTGCTCAGTACTGGCACGGACCGCCAGATCTGCTCACTAGATCGTGTAAAGGAGTAGCTTGTCACACAGAAAAGTCTGAAGTGCCGTCATGCCCCAAGAGCAAAATGAAGATACAGCTGAAACCACTCATAACACCGGTAGTTAGTTTCTCGTGACATGAGTAGGTCACGCTGTGCTCCGGCCGCAGCCGCCAGCTCGGCGGTCCTGGGCATCTGCGAGGGATGAGGGGCGGGGACGACTCTAGGGGTGCGGGGGACAACCGCAAGGAAACTTCAACCCAAACATCTGAGATAAGCCCCAGGTGCGCTCGATACGGGGCACAGGGTGGCCCGGTTTTGACCACTGAGCAGAACAGAATGGCTGAGGGCGCTGGATCTGTGGCGCGGTCTGACCGCCGCCCTGCCCGGCCCGGCTCCGGGCATTCTGCCGGACTCTCCCCACCTGTAGGGCCTTCACCCCGCGCCCTGGTGGTTGGAATGGGAAAGGGCTGAGTCTGAGGCGGCTGCCGGGACGCTTTGCTCGGGGAGAGGAAAATTCCAGACGAGAAGTGCGGCCCTGCCCCCGCTGGCCACTGACAGCCCGCGGCCGGGGCCGAGCGGAGTCCCCGCTCCGTCTGGGCATCGGGCCGCCCCTGGAGGGCGAGCCGGGTGTGTGGAGGCGGGCGGGCAGCGTGAGAGGGACAGAGGGAGGAGCTGGGACGGGAACAGGGAGTCTCTGTTTTTTCCGCGAGCGCCGGAGCGGGGAAGGTTCTGCGTTTCAAGTTTCTCGCCGCGAAGTTTGTTTTTAAATTATTTTTTTTTTTGGCCGTTGTGTTTTTTCACCTTCGCCTAAGGTGTGATTTAGCAAGCGGCCATCCCGGGGCAGGCAGCCCCGGCGTGGCTGTTTCCCTGGGAAGGCGCCCCATGGCCGAGCTGTAAACAGCGGAGAATGACTGGGCTCGGGGGCAAGGCGGCGCTGGGGGCAGCAAAGCGGGGCCGCCTTCTTCAGCCCGCCCCGAGCAGGTGAGGCGGGGAGCCGAGCCGCTGCGCGGGCGGTTCCCAGCGGCTGCGCCCGCCCTGCCCCCGAGAGCCGACCTGCGCTCACTCAGCCGCCGGCATGAACGGCCGCGCTCAGCAGGCAGCCGCCCCGCCGCCGCCAGGGTAAGCACAGCTCAACGCACGGGTAGGAGACCCGGGCACCCCCGGCTGCAGAGGGTCAGCCCGGGGGGACCCGCGGTCTTGCCGGGCCGCGTGTGAGGCCGGGTGAAGCGAGGTGCGAGGGGGCAGCTCGTGACGGGGAGGCCGGTGTCGCGCGAGTCCGGTGCGAGGTGCGGCTCCGCAGCGCCGGCGGGCGAGTGCGCGTGCCCCTTCCCCAGCTTCGGCGGGAACGGGGCGGCAGCTCCGCGCGGGACGGCAGCGCGTCGGCCGAGCCGGCAGCGGAAGGCGGAGGTAGAGGGAGCCGCGCTACCGTTAAACGGTCAGCGGCGCGGCGGGAGCAGGTGGGCAGTGCGCCGCCTCCCGCGCATCGACGGCATCTCGGTCGCATTCCCCTGGGTGAAAACGGACGCTCTGGCGGGACGGGGCTGAGGGGTGAGTCCGCTGGGCGGCTGGCGCCCTCCTTGGCCGTGCCTGGCAGAGCAGCGGCGTATGCGGGCTTCGGCGCCAGCCCTCGCCTCCCGCCCGAGGCATTTCCGCGGGGACGGACGCTGACCCGCCTGCTGGCGTCGCCGTCCGGGTGTCTCCGCTGGGCTGCGGTATAGTAGCTGCGGTACCTGTCGAGAGCGCTGCGTTGCCGGGGTCGGCTGCTCTAGGCAATGTTAACCGAAATTTTCTAGCTTGACCATCTGTAAGGACGTACTTACGTCAGCGTTCGGCTCTCGGGGTGAGAGCGGTGTGGGAGAGCTGAGCGCTTCTCAGGGCTTTGGTTACCCAAGTATCCGTTGGGAGAAGTAGAAGGGTTAGTTTGTTTTTAAACGGTAGGCTTGTCTGACGAATTGCTTCTAATCTGTCAGAAAATTGAACTTTAAAGAATGCATTTTTAATTTTAAGTGAAACTACCCCGGTTATAGATCGGTAGGAGGAGGAGATCACATTAGGTTGTCAGGTATTTTTGAAGAAAATTAATTCTCTCAATAACATCAGCAAGTACTTGAGGGATTCAAAATAACTGGCAAGACTGCTGGAGTTACCTGTAATAAAAGGGACAAAGTACCTGGTGAGCGTATGTGAGGCTATATTGAAACATATTATATGCAAAAATGGATTAATTTGATTTCTAACTAAGTGAATACAGGATCAACACGAGCAGTTGATGATAATTTACTGTAGTATTTGTGGTAGCAATCAGGTCTGTTTGATGTCATGGCTGTATAAAATATAGGATGACTTGTAGAAGAGGGGTATTTATTCACTCTTTATTTAATTACCTATTGTGGCAATTCTACATTTATATATAGCCATTGAGAAATTAAGTTTTCATTGGTAATGTAGAAGGTATAGTTACAGTGTAGACAATTACCAATTCTTAAGACTTTGGGTATGTAGCCACTGTTGAAAGCACGGAGTGTAGGATAATAGAGCATGATACCAGTTTAGGAAGTGACTAAACCAGTATGTCTTGAAGGTCCTCAGTTTTACTTGTGTCTTTTTGTTTGTTTTCATGTTCCAGCCCACAAGTTAAAATTGTATTTGTTCTGAGTTTCTCTGGGCCTGTTGCCTGCCATAACACTGTTGGTTATACTGAATTTTGGCTGCTGCTTGACTTACCTGAGTCAGGAAAGTAATCTGTTCCCTTAATGTGACTTCAAGCATCTATCAGCATTCACATCTCAGATTTGAAGAACACGGCATAACAGCAGTGCTCATTTGTGTTAGCCCTGCAGTTACGTTTTCAGGCCTTTTATCAGTTGTTCCTGTATAATTTGGTACTTAGGAAATCAATTTACTGTTCCTTTCGTGTTACGACAGGAATTCTTTACTGGCAATCTTAATTATTTCCTGAAGATGGTCTCATTTTCTCATCTAAATACTGGGTTTGAGGACAAAAATCTGGATGTACCAGCAAAAAAATGGCAACTTCCAGTTTTGCCATTACTGAAAATGATCCACGGATACATTTTTGAACAGTAATCAGTACAGCAGTTTTCTTTCTGAGACAATGGGAAAAATCGTTCAATCTGGGAAGAGTTTTAGTTGAAATTGCAATTTTCTTTACACGTGTTACTGCATTATATCTCTTCTTAACTTGTCTAGCCAGGTGAGGAATGTTGTTAATCCGCAGCTGAAAACTGTTTACTGGTAAATGTGTACTTAAACCACTGTTTGAAGTTATATGGTGTAATTACTGATAACTCTTCACACCCTAGAAGGTCTGCTTAAGCAAACTGCCAAGCAGACTAGAGGTGTTAAAGGTGTTTCGTGAGTTTTTAAACACTGATATTTATTTAGCCTTGGAATTTATATATAACTTAGTCATCAGTGGCTTTTCAATATAAAATTTTGATAGCAGTTCTGTGGAGACAAAGTGTGGGAAAAGATCCTGTAATTATCTCCCAGAAGACTTTTTTTCTTTTTTTCCCCCATACAGGATTATATTTTCCTACTGAAAAACTGTTTACTAAAGCTGATTGTGGATAAAAATGTTTGCTTCTGTTTTGGGGAAAATGTACCATATTCTCACTGTACAATCCAAGGGAATCAGTAAAGATTTATAAAAAGCAGCCTCTGATTTTTTTTGTTTTGGTTTGGGGTTTTTTTGGGGAATATGGGGAATAGAAGGTGTGTCCAGTAACTGGCTGAAATGTTTTGGAATATGGTGAATAAGAGGTGGGAGGTGTGCCCAGTAGCTGGCTGGACATGACACATAGTTTCTTCTGGCAGCAAAAGAAACTTGGAAGAACTTACTTTTAAGGCTTTTTACAGCTCATCTGTTTTGCCTTTAGTCTGAACAGCACACATAGCTGTGTGCTCTTGTTCCTCACAGACCTGAATTGACTTTATGTGCTGGTTGCATTACAGGATAATGTAAATCGTAAAATGTGTGTTTTAATACTTAAACAAAACAAAAACCAAGAAAACCAAAAAAACCTAACAACCAACCAACCTATGGTCATGGTTGGTATCCCATCTCTTGAACACAGTTTCCCTGCTGTTGCTCAGTAGCAGTCCTGTACCTGGAAGTAGATGCATTTTAATACATTTTACCAAGTAGATGTTGACACAGGCTTGTACTGTGAAGAACTGTGTTGTAATTTAATATGCTGTGAAAATATTTGAGCAAATGTCATTTTTGGTGTACGAGATTGTTTTATTCTGAAATATCAGAATGCACATTGAGGTCCAGCTTCAATTCAATTCCAGTAAGTCTGATACTTTTGCTCTATTTTGTTCCCTTAAATCATATTTAAAGCCTTAAATCATATTTAAACCTCTTTGTTTTGTCATTTTCTTTTTGTATGTATCATGAAAACATGTTTAGGAGGTGCAGATGCTCTCCAGGGGCTGAAGACAGAGATGGGTGGGGAGGTGAGGGGGATAAAGCCAAACTGAGTTTTGGTGAGCTTACTGCCAGAAACACTCCTCACATGTGTCTTTGTGCTCCCATTCCCTGGTTGCTTGGCCTAGTGAATGCATTTGAAAAGTTCAATAAGAAGGACAGGAGAGAGGTCTTTTTGCATGGTTAGGGCTGTCTCAGGGAGAGACATTTTTGAAAAGAACAAGGCATTTAGCTTTTATCTTTTGTAACTGTTGAGGTTTTTATCAAATAGTTTCAATCAGATTACAGGTCTTGGAGACATCAGCAGTGGCTCAGTGTTGAGAAGTATCTGGCACTGAGCACAATACTGATTTGAATGCTCCTCCTCTCCCTCTTTTATGTTGTTGGTTGAGTCAGTTCACAACAGAGCCACAGGCTTGTCCCAGTATAAATGAAAGTGCTCCCTGTTGTGAAGTGTGAGATGGGACGGAAAGTGCAGCAGTCACTTCAACCCAAGCATTCTGTTGATGAACCAGAGCAGCAAACTGGAGAGTTATGTGTCTGAATTTGCTCAGTTGGGTGGAATTTTGTTTCTGGCCAAAACTACAGTTTTATCTCGCAGTGGATTCACAGTTGCTGCTGCTCTGTGTACTACGATATTGTGTGCACATATTTATGAATAAATGCAAGACCTTTTGTGCTTATGCTACTAAACGGTATCTAGCTAGGGTCAGCTGTTAGGCTGCCATGGGTCTAACAAGTAGGCCAATCTTAGATGTGCTTTATTTCTTACACCAATGACTTTAAGAGAAATTTTTAGCTCTTTTTCTCACCCCTCTGACCCTGATGAAGATAGCTAATCGAGCAATAAGCAAAATGGAAAGAACTTCAAGAATTTGCGACCAGAGTTTGCTGGATGTCTGAAACAGGGAGGTAACTACTCTGTCAGTAGATGCCCATCAGGAACCATTCGAATGTTAATCATTCCAGCAGAGTTCTGAACATCCATATAATACTTCTTGAGGTCATTATGTTGTTCTTTTTAATGTATCTGCCTGAACCAAGGCAACAGCAAGTAGTTGCATGACACAGTGGTGCCATGAACTGAATGTTGTATTTAAAAGCTGGTTCATTACTCAAACTTTGTCGAGTCTGAAGTTATAGCTGGGTGCTTATGGAATACTCAGTTGGAATGTTCACTGTTGGTGCATGTTGCTGTGGGAATGAGATCAAGGAAACACTGGGGGGTTGAGGAATGTGGATACTAGGGTGAAAAAATGTGTGGGAGGGTAATACGCAAATAGAGAAATCAGCAGAGTTATTTCAAAGCTTTGTCCAAGTGTGATAGTATCCTGTGATAAGGAAAAGGGAGAGCTAGTTACTGAGGTATCAAAAGCACATGAGAGGAAAAAGTGCTTGAAATTGGAAGGTGGGTTTCAGTGGTATTTTAGGATAGTTTCTGTCTATTGTTACTTGATTTTATTATTTATTTTTTTGGTAAACTTTAAAGTTGATTATGATGTTTATGTAAACCTGAAGATCACTGTTTATGTTGAGTAGGTGCATCTGTGTTGAGTGGAAGAATAAAAGAGTCCATTGTATGCAACTAAAAGCTGAGATTCCAGAGGAAACTGAAGGTCTTCACGGGATTTCTGTTAACTGACAGATAAACTCATTAGAAATATTTTAAAGCCACAAATAAATGGTTTTTCCTATAATCTGTCAACATCTAAATAGGTCTCCCTTTCTTCATGAAGTCCAGTATTGTTTCTGACTTTCTTGACTGTACCTTGGAAGAAAGTTTCTAAGCATGCAAGTTTTTCTGGGTTGACTGCTCTTGTTTCTGGCTGCCACTATTGCAGTTGTAGGCGTGCTGGGGAGCAGCAGACGTCAAATTATCCAGCCAGCCATGGGTGTTGTAACAATATTAGCCTGCTCAACCTTTTTTTTTTCCTCTTCCCCCCTTAGAAATTAGCGAGTCAATAATATGAGTTGCTTTGAAATACAGTCGATACAAGGAATGCTGAGCATTCTCTTACAGCTGCTTACAAGTTAAAACAGATCTGGTTCTGTGTGTGCTTTTCACCTGGCTCTCACTTTCTTCCCCCACAGCTGACCTACTCTGACTTAAGTAGTTGCCTACTGTTTGACAAAGAGTTGCTCTTTGAGTATTTGCTGTCACTGTGTGCCACTCAGAGAGTTGACGTCAGGGCATTAGAGGATGGCAAGAAACTGAGATGTTGGCTCCTAGACTCCTGTAGAGTTCTGTGGCCGTGCCCAGCATTAGCACAATGAAGAGGAAACTCTGACTGTGCAGTATGCGACAATTGAGGGTTCAGGGGGAAAACCACCCCTGCTGTTTTGAGCTATAAAAAGCAATTGAAAGCTCAATTCACCTAAATTCTTTCCTAAAGTCCCACAATTAAAAATGCAACTCTTTGTATGAAAATTAACTTTAAAAGTTCCTAACTGTATTTCCAATACATTCATTCTGGCTTAAAATCTGCATGGTGATGGGCAAGGGGATAAAAGTGCATTAAAAAAAAATCATTTTTAAGATACCTTTTTTTTATGCATCAGAAGTGAAACATCAAAGGAATCTTTACGGATTTGAGAGTTCCTATATTTGGTTTTTATTTGCTGGAGGTTATCCAGTTGAGAAGGGGCATGGACATTTATGTCTTACCTTTTGGTGGTTGCAAATGATCAAGTGCTTTAAATGGTTAAAGGATGGATCCCTAATCTCTCTATGACATGTCTCCCCAGGGAGACTGCATATATGTCATCTGTGCTCAAGACTAGAGTTGTCAGGATTTCTATTTTCAGTTAAAGAAAATAAAATACATGAATATTTTTAGCTAGACGTAAGCTTTCTTCTGTGGGAAAGCATTGGTTCTGTGTGAAAGCTTTAGTTCTACAGAGGCTTTCATTGAAGCTTCCAAGCTGTACTTCCTTAGCTGTATTTTAAAAATCCTTTCTGTACATTTCTTTGAGTTTTCTTTCTGTTCTGGAAATATAGCTACTTTGTTTGGAAAACAGATCGATTTCATTTAAAGTTAGACAAACAAACCTCTCCCTCCCCGAACAATGCAAACAATTGCTCTGTGCTAAATAATAAATGTTATGAGCTTTGTTTTTTCCTAGATACCAACAGTTGCTGCATTTTCTTCCAAAGACTAAGGTTCTGTACATGGCTTTTTAGCAGGTAGCTTTTTGTCATTTATTATTTTCCTGTTAGCTTAAGTATCATTGTATTGCTCTTGGCTTTTGCAAAATTTAGTACAGTCCTTATGTGCTATCCAGCTAGACTAACAGAACAACTGGATGTAATTTTGCAGGTAGAAGATAATCTACTGGGTATCTGAAGTTGAACTGTTTGTGTGACAGCAATATTAAAAGCATTTTTTACTTGTGAGGAACAATAGTATGACTGGATCTAGTAAAAAATAGAGGGACCAAATGCTGTTAGTAACAAAGTAGAGAATACAGATTTTTACAGTTTGTCAAGCTGGGTTTTTAACACTTTCAGGCAAAAATGAAATGCATCTCTCTTCATTAGCACCTGTGGATTTAAACCTTTTGTTCTTTTCATTAAAAAAAATGCATGTTGTGCGGAACTAAGTATGAAACCATTACAGCTTTGAGAGCATCAAAACTGTGTGCATGGCTGGATAGCTTTTTTACTTCCTTAGTTTGCAAGACAAACAAGGCATTTGAGTTGTTGATGATTGTGTAGTTGGTGGAACTTCTGATTATTTTCAGGAGCTAGTGCAAAATCAGGAATTTGAGGCATGACAGAAATCTGGGTTTTGACTTCCTTTTTTTTTTTTCCCCCTCCTGAGTCAGAGACTTTAATTCTTCAAAAATTTGAAAGCTGTCCCTAGGTTCCCAAACTTTACTTTCTTAAGAGTTATTGTTTCTCCATCTACTTCATGAAGTCTCCAGACATAATCTTTTCTGTATTCTCTGTTAGTCTGTGATTCATGGTCTTGCACTTCCCCTTGTCTGCAGTTTTGAATCCTCTCCTTCCACCCACGCTACGAAGCAGCCTCACTAATTCCATCCTTGGCTCCCTCCCTCCTTGAGCTATTTTTACCTCATTTAGTTTTTAAAGTACTTGCTACTTGGAGGAAGCCCTGTTCTGATCAATCTTAAACTTCAGTGTGCTACTGCTTCTCTTCTAAAAACCTTTTTCATAGATCGTGCTTAGGAACTTTGGTGAATTGTGGCAATTTCTAAGACACCTTAACTGCTAAGATTTTGAACATTTAGAAGCTGAAGCTGGCTTTCAGCATCTACTTTTATGGGTGGCAGATGTATATGTTCTTTAAGACAGTAGTTGGGTTTGAGATGATATTTGGTTTTTTTCTTGGTTTGGTTTTTATTTTAGGTTTCCTTTATAGGGGAGGAGATTTCTTTGCCATGTATGATTGTCCTTAAACTCTTTCACAGACTTCTGCTTTTAGCTTTTTGGATTCTGCTTTTTTACATTATTTTTAATTTTGAGATTTTAAACCAGTTTGATCCTTCCATTTTTTTTGTGTTTTTTTTTTTCTTCCCCTTTCTTATATGTTCTTGTTTTTTATGAATGTGGTTCTGTGTTTAAATATTATGTATCATATTTTAATTAGGTTAATTCATCTTACTCCCTTGTATTTACATGGGTAGACTATTTTTGCTACAGTGCTTAAGGGGAGAAGAGCTTCCAAGGCTCTTTCATATAGCACTTTAAAGAGGGGTCATTAGCCGACTTTGCATTTGTTCTTCTCTGCTCACCTACCTACTACTGAGTAATGCCTTAGACATTCCAGGGCTTGGAACTGAGCTCTTAAGGCTGCAGTGATAGCTAGAGATGTGAAATAGAAATTATTTAAATTATTTTTCTTCTTTCAACTAAATCAGAATTTACTTACTACTATTAGGCCAAGAGCAATAATTTTCTTAAAATATTTTATGCTTGCCTTCCTCAGAATTAGTTATATTTAATTTGATGTTTTTATGACAGTTTATAAGGACATTTGTTGTAGAAATGGGCTGATGGAACTGAATCAGAAGTGTCTTTATTCCTTCAGCTCCTTAGTGCTTCTCTCTTGGTTCTTGTTGATTGGTTGGGGTTTTTGGGGGCTGGGGAGAGAGGTCTGTTTTTCTTCTAAGTGATACGTACAAGGATCATAGGAATTTGAAATCTAAGGAACGTTTGACTTTTCTTTTGCTTGTTTTTCTGCAGTGTAGGGCACAGATTCCCTCCCTTCCCCATAGGTATTGTTGAGAGAGTCTCAATAGACAATGCTTATTCACTTATGGAAAAACAAAGTGAAAACCTAGAAGGTGTGGAAAACCAAAGCATTTTACGAGCAGTCCTTCAGAGCTGGTTGTCGGTAGCGAGGGGGAGAGGAGCAAATAGGAAGCGGCTTCTTTTGGACAAGTAGTAAGAATCTGACATCACTGTTGGAATCTCTGTCTTATTTCTAAGCATCTTTCTTTGACTGTTCTCATATTTCCACAGCCCAAACATTCTTACATACTTTCCAGTCTTACTCTCAAAATACACTGCTGTAGTGCCTCTATTTGTAAAGCTCAAATGCAAAAAGGGGGAGGGAAATGTGATGAATTGTAAATGTTAAATGAGATCTTAAATGCCCAAAGTTTTATTTAAAATGGTTAATGCTGTGATAGTTTAAAAATATTTAAGGAAATTAATCTGCTCTTTTTCTTTCTGACACTACTTAGAGGATTCTGCCTTTTTCTTTCTGATTCTACTTAGCAAAAAAACATTTCTTGGATTCTGTAGCTCCAGTGTGTAAAACCTGCCAGGTAACACATCTATGGGACTTTTTTTTTAAAAAGACTGCTTGCCAGCACTTAATACAGAGTAAGTTTTTATGGTAAAATGTGGAGTGTTTGGAAATAATGACATAGAACACAAATGCTGAAGTTTCATCCTAGCCAATGCCAAGCAGTATTTTATAGAAGTTGACTGTAGGTGGAGACTGTAAAATTACTTGCTACCCTAACTGAGCGGTGTTGTGGAAAGATCTATTTGGTGTCAGTCAAAGCTGTGTCCTCTGTAGAAGAGACAGGTAACCTGAATGTTATCTCCACTAGAGAAGAACAACTGGATATTCTTTCACATTTTCTGAATTAAATTTGTCTGTACTCAAACAAGCTGATGCTGCCTTTCCCTGTTCCTGGTGCAGGCATATCTAGTATTAAATGAAGTGCTCAGTGAACTGTTTGTTTTATAAATGAATGTTTGTCAGAGCCACTTGGAAGAACTTCAGGAATTTAAGATAGAAATACCCTTGTAAAAATGTATCCTGATTAATTAGGAAGTGTGCAGTTCATTTGCCAACAACATACCCTCAGAAAGGAGAAACGGTTGAGTATGTAAAGAGTACTTCTGGAATGTGTAAACAAAAGCTTTGAGATTAAGGTTTATGAGGTTTTATCTTTTAATTAAAAAAAGTTTTCCAGATCTTAGTTTTTTTATATGCAGTTATTGGCCTTTCCCACATCCTGTTAACATCACATTTCACATCCCAGTCATACACTGAGAGTAACTGTGTCCTTCAGTCGTTTTCTAGTATCATGTGAATAAATGCTCAAGGTGATAGAAAGATCTTCAGTCTGCCCATAAAAGAGCATGTGCTACTTTATCAAAGATAAGGAGGGGTAGCTAAACATGGCATGGCTTTTGTTGATATTGCAAAAATTCAGTCATTAAGCTTAACCCATAAAAAAAACTTTTGGCTTCTGGCGATAAAATGAGATACTTCAGAAAACATGAATCACATCCTCAAACTGACGTAGCTGTATCAGTTTATGTACCATTGTGTTTATCTGTAACTTTGATTAACAAAAGTTTTCAGTTAAATATAAAGTGGCAGTGAGGAAGAAGTGGTTTCATGGTTTTGCAAGAAAGTCTGATTCATACAGAGCTCTGGTGCTGGATATGGAGCTTCACTGTCCCCTCTGTTGCTTTTTTTTTTTTTTTATAGTAGTTGAGCATACTGATCTCCCTCTGTTATGGACAGTGGGTGGAAGGAAGTTTCAGTGTCTTATTCTGAACTAGTGAGCTTGGTGCTGCTGTCGAGCTGGTGGGGTGTTTGTAACAGCTTCTTTATATCCTTCAGTTAGAAGGCACTGATCAGTTGCTTGTAATCACAAAAGCCTGAAGGAATGCCTTTCTATCTTTTAAGGTTAGTCAAGACTTTTTTTGCTTTAGACTCTTTTCTTGCCTGTATTCATCTTAATATATTTTAGTTTGGGGATGTTTTTTGAAGAGTCAGCTTTGAGTTTCTGGGTCCAAAGAAAACCTTTTAGTTTTAAGCAAGCAACACTATAGTAGTGACTTTATATCCATATAATAAAAAAAATTCTGGTCACTTTTTTATATGTGCCAAAAGAACAGCTGGACAGCCATTACTCATAATTTGAATCTCTTTTCTCGTATGAAGCCAAAGTACTTTCCATGGATTTCATCCTTTGGGTGGTGTTTAAAACCCAACCCTTACCTACTGGGATGGGGAAATGTGGTTGTACTATCTGCAGCTTGTCCCTGACCTGGCTCCTATCACTAAGGACAAGAGTAGAAGCTCTGGTGTGGATGAGGTTCTGATCTACATGCCTTGTCACTGAAGCTTCTGTTGCTGTAGCTGCATTGGTGGTAATTTTGCACATCTTTCAATCCCAGTGTGTACCCCCCTCCACTCCATGCCCTCTTTGTCCTCTGTAGACAAATGCAACATTTTGTTAGTGCTCTTGAATTAGGATCATTAGTTTGTTATTAAGAAATGTACTCTGTACTGATATTAGTAATTGCCTGTTTTCTTTCCACTGACATTCAGCTGGCATGCTGCTTAGCAATTGCTCAAAGGTTAAAAATGAAGCTGTCTTGCAGATAAAGCTAGCAAAGCATTCATCATTTTAGAAGTTTTTAGTGATTTAATGTATTCAACAAGCAACAATTTATTCTAAACCTGTTTTGAACAAGTTCAGTGGGTAACAGTTTACCACTCTTGGTCTTTCTATTTTTTGAAAGTGTGACAATATATGAATGGCATGTTCATGAGTTCTTCAATGGTTACAGAATAGGAGCATGTAAATCATTCCAAATGCTGTTTGGCTGGTTAATTTCATGGGTAGGAATGTGGAAAATACTGGATTTTTGACAGGATTATGACTTAAAATAATAAAAATAATAAAATACTTAATCTGAAAGGTGTCTAAAAAAGTTTTATTCATATATTCTTTTAAGGATTTCAGAGATTTTCTTTTATGTTCAGGAAAAAGCTTTTAATCCAGGTAGAATTTAAAGAGGTGGTTTCAGATCTCAGGAGTTTGTGTGTGTTTTTAGACCTTGTAGCTTACATCATTCAAGCAGTGTTTCTGTCCTTTCCTCTGAAAGCCATAAAGTAAAAAACCAAAATCCTTTTTTTTTTTTTCAGTTTTCTTGGGTGTTTTTACATGATTTCCTGGGTAGGATAAGTGTGTTGCTTTTTTTTAGGTAGTATTTACAAAGTTAAGTCACATTGTTTCAAAGCTGTTAGTATATACATCTATATATTCTGTACATCAGGTAGGTTCACATTAGAATTTTCTTCAGGAAAGAAGCAGGAAGATGCAGTGCTGCTAAGCTGGAGGGTGCTGTTTCTCATAAGGAGAAGGCTCTCAGTTCTAGAACTCTGATAAATAAAGCCCATAGACAAACTGCCCAGCTGTACTTGAAGATGAAAACAGGATGTTGGTTGCACTGCTGGAGGACCAGTGTATAAATCAAAGGATATGCTATTATAGCTGTGTAAGGAAGCTGTACTCCCTCAGACTAGTTCTGTATATAAAAGAATGGTAATTGCCATGCTTATCAAGAACTGGCAGTTCTCCTTATCCTTATTGACCTGGTGAATCCACCTCTAGTTCATGACTTAAAACAAAACACTGCCAGTTATTTTAATCCCCTATTCAACAGGACAAACAGAATGTGGTTATTTTTATCTCTTTATGATTCCTTAGATTATACAAATAGAAAACCCCTTTCCCATATTCATGCCAAAGGTGGTTTTCTGAGGGGGATGTGAATTATTTCCCCAGTGTTTGTTAAACCCTGCCAGTTCAAGTTGTGTCCATTTAGTTGTGTCACCTGGAATGGTTTTTTTCCCCTTGATGTTTGACCTTTCCTGCTCCTGTTTGTTTTGTTGGGGTTGTTTGTTAGTTTTTTTTGTTTGGCTTTTTTTAAGAGTTCACTTACAGCCCTGTTCCTTATCTGCCCATATTCCACTATTCTACCACTATTCCTGAATCATGTGTTCTTAATTTGGTTTTCAAAATTAATATTTTTTTTATGCTTCCAAGCACTATATCCAAATACACTTTCTCCCTTTAGGAAGGAAGGATGTCATACTTTTCTGCTTTTGGTTTCCACCAATGTATTTTTGTCTTCAGGGAAATAATAAAATCATAGAATAGTTTAGGTTGGAAGTGACCTCTGAAGATTATCTGGTCCAACACCCATGGTAGATCTGTAGTACACACTGTATGATAGCCTAGATTGTACTATATCCTTACATAGGAATCTAAGTAAGTTTCTCTTAGGTAGAAGTAGCTGAATCTGGAAGAAAAATAAATATATTGATAAAAGCTAAATTTATGTTCCTCTAATATTTGTGTTTTTATAGATTATTTTTTTTTTGATTTTTTTTTTTTGGTGAGAAATCCTCAATAACTATTTTGATAGAGTGATATTAGCATAGCAGTTACAACACTGGTTAGCAGAGAGTTGTCAGTCTCTTAGCATTTGTGCTCAAGTGCAGAGTTGCCTCCTTGCAGTAAGTCTTGTGACTGTGATTTAGGTTTGAAACCAGTCCATGCTGCCAATACCTACATGGTAGTGGAACAAAAATCCTGATTAGAAAGTGAGAAGGAGATGGTGGTGAGTTAGTTCTGGAGAACTGTTAAGGGAAAGTGGATATGCTTTGCTCCTGAAAGATTCTTCACTCTTGTAACCTTTACAGCATAAACTTAATATTGATTTAGTATTGATTTTACTTTGCACTTAATTATAAATTAATCTTTTGAATTTACAGTTCTTGTGAAGTTTGATATTGGGAATGACTTTTCTGTTGTTTACTGTCACTTTACATTTCCCTGAAGTTCTGTGAGAGAAGAATGTTGCAGGAGCTGTTGAAGCTTATGTGTCAAGTCATTGTAATATCTAAGGAAAAATATGTCTATAATCTAAGGTTGCAGAAGATATTTCAGACTTGTTCAGAGAGTAACACATTTGAAATATCAACTTTAAAGGGCTATATAGTGATGTCATTTTTGAAAATTACTCTCTTTTTTTTTGAGAGAACTGGTTGTATTGGATTAAACAAGCTGTGCTCCTGGTGTCTGAGGTTTTTTGTAATAACACGTTTTCTTGGGTTTTTTTGTGTAGAGGTGAGATGTTTTTGGGATACCTATTGAAGCACTTCTCATTATTTTCTTGTCATAACTGGTAATAAAATAACTTCAGATTTAAAAGTGGGATGTAACTAGGCAAATATCAAAAGTAAGACTGCATTAATCTTCTCTCTGCTTTTTCACAAGGGTGGAATAAAAGGAAGAAGTATAAAAATCTTGAATTTGTCTTTACTGAGCAGCTATAGGAATTATCAGGAATGAAGTCTTTTTCTTGAAGCATGATGAAGTGTGTAATACGGATGGAGTTACATTGGATGTACTTGGGAGGATACCATATTGCATGGAGAGATATGTAATTTCTATGGAGGGAGAACCTTTTCTGGGGCCAGAAACCCATTTACTTGAAAACATATTTGTCAGTTACCAGCTATCTTAGTATGTGTAGCGGTGGTTTATCAGATAAGGGCAGGTAGTGATTCTGGGATAGACCAGTGATTTTGGAAAATGCATATAGCTTTTAAGTAGTCATGCCCTATGGTCATTAAAAATGAATTGTAAATTGTGGCTGTTCATATAAATGTATGGTGTTCTTTAACAGGCCAGAAGCGTGGTTATCAGGAGACATTCTGGGGAATTACCCTGATGTGACCTTGTAAGTGGTGGATTTGAAAAGCATTAAGCATTATTTGAACTGGTTCAGTACTCTGAAGGCCTCTTAATTATACTGCCAGTATTATTTTTCTTAAAACTTCTAATTAAGGGAGATCTGTTCTGGAGTTCTTGTCTCAGTTATGCCCTCACACAATCAATTCTCACTATGCAGGTTGTATTGTATCATAAAATTATTGTGATTTATTTGTTTTTTTAAGATTTTGAAGCAAGTATCACACCTTTTCATCCACAAAGCAAATAGTTGTTGCTTTTGATTAGCAACTTAAACTTGGCAAGCATGTAAATTCCTCAGCAGGGTACTGGTTTTGAAGAGCTACTTATGTTCCAGTGAGAAATCTTTTGAACAGATTGTTTTAGAACATGTGGGTTTTATTTTTTAAAAACTTTTTTTTCCTGCTTCTGTACTACATTATCTGCTCTGATTTGCTCCTTTCCTCCAGGAAACACATTTGCATTAAAGATCCGGTCTTACGTTGATTTAGTTCCTGCTGCTTATTGCTTTCACGGGTCCTGTCTGACCTCACAATTAGCAGAAAAATAACTGATATCCTGGTTATTAAATCACGAAGAAATTAAATACAAGGAGCTGATAAATTCTGATGGATTCTTCCATTAATCAAGTTTCTGGTTTGATATGTGAAGATTCTCAGTAATAAAAATAAAAATATTAAAAAGCACCATAAGGAGCATGTGTTTTTTTTGTAGCACCTCTGGTGCTTCATGCAAGGCTTTGAACTATAATACTCAGGGATACCATTGGTACCTATTGTTCATTCAATGTTGTCTTTGTCATCAGAAGTTCAAGGGTATTTGCTGGAAGGTACTCTAACCTGGCCTGAGCCAATTTTTATGTATCTGATTTGTTCTGGCTTATTGCCTTTTAGGTAGAATATTTGCTTTTATACCATAACATTTCATAGTCCCAGATTATATAGCCTGACTTCCATTTAAAATTGGTCTGTTGGTATAAAGATATTTACTGCAATTAGTGCAATACTGAAATAGTAATAAATGTAAGAGAATTATAGAATCATAGAATTGTCAGGGTTGGAAGGCACCTTCAAGATCATCCTGTTCCAACCTGCTCACCATGGGCAGGGACACCTCCCATTAGGTCAGATTGCTCAGAGCACCATCCAGCCTGGCCTTAAAAACTTCTAGGGCTGGGGCTTCCACAACCTCTCTGAGCAGCCTGTTCCCAGTGTCTTACCACCCTCATGGTGAAGAAATTCTTCCTAATGTCTAATCTGAATCTACCCACTTCTAGTTTTAATCCACTCCCTCTAGTCCTATCACAACCTGACTTCCAAAAATGTCCCTCCCCAGCTTTCTTGTAGCCCCCTGAAGATACTGGAAGCCACAGTAAGGTCTCCCTGGAGCCTTCTCCAGAATGAATTAACCCCAACTCTCTCAGTCTGTCCTCAAAGGAGAGGTACTCCAGCCCTCTGATCGTCCTTGTGGCCCTTCTTTGGACATGTTCCAGCACATTCAAATCTTTCCCGTAATAGGAGCTCAGAACACTTAGCTTACTTTTCAGCTTAATCACATACAGCAAATCCAGTGAAATAGCAGCAATAGCTGAGATCTTCTTTGTTTCTTTATAGTATATTTTTGTTGTAAATAAAGAAGACTGAGAGATAAAGCTGGCACATCAAAGAATTTAACAGATTGATTGCAGTGTTGTCTGTTTATTGTCACTTTAAATGTATATAGGCTTGGAAAATTGGTCTGATTTGAACATAACAGTGTCACAGTCAAAGGCAGGGGATGCCAAGAAAGGAAGGAGATGATTTGGATTCCTTGAGCTTCTATAAATGGGAGTCAGAATAGAATTTGGCTATAAAATATTCAGAATTTTCACAAAGAGCTACGTGATGAAACAGGGTGGGTACCAGTGCCAGAAATGCGATCCTTTGGCAGTGAAGCTTGTATGTACCTTTTCCAAAATGTAGGAAAGGGTCAGCTCTGACTTGGCAAGCAGCTTGTTTCAGTTTCTACTGTCTTAGAATGCATTTACATGTTTTAAAAAGCCAAAACAACTTCAGGCTAGTAACATAAACAAGTTCTACTGTACATCTTGAGACTAGGGCTCCTGCTACTCACTCAGACTACTTTGAATTCTTGTTAGAAGCAGGTTTAACAATACTAAGCTTTAGTATTGGTCAATTTATGGAATTTTGTTTCATTATGCTGATGAAATCAAGCATCCGTCCATCCATCCATATTTGTTTGTGACACATAAGCAAGAGTTTGTTTTTGTAGGTGAAGGTGTCTGATTCTGAATAGTACTAGAATCACTGTTTACATATTCAGTGATTCTGTTAATTTGCATATGCTTACACATTCTCATATATGTATATTCACTGACAGTGTTTGAAATGTGCAGACATTAGAATGATGAGTATAAAAACAATAGTGAGCTTCATAAACCATGTGACTGCACACACAGATATAGCACACTGGTGTGAAGTGTCTTCACAACCATTACTTAGGCATGTTAATTTCCTTTCTTCTTTAGAAAACATATTCAACCAGGCTGGTGAATAGATAGAAGATGTGGTCTAGTAATTCATACTGAGATTAGCAGTGGAATCTAGTGAGTTTTATAGCCAGTGGCTGGTTCTTAGATATAGAATACAGCAAAAGGTTGGTGGATGCTTTGAAGGGAAGAGGCAGGTGATGGCATCCAGGATCACCCAATCTGTTTCCTCTGTCTTTACCTACTGTAATCCCTAATTTGATAGCTGAATTCAGAGATGTCCTAGTAGTAAGTCACAGCTTGTTTGGTCCGTGACAAGTAAAGCTGTAGCCTATTTTTCTGGTCCCTATCTGTATGTTTGAATCCATACTAGAGATGAACTTTGATATAATTTGTGGCTGTCCCAGCACTTTCAACATAAAACCTGTTAGGTATTATGTTAGCTGATTATGGTAGCTGCAGTTACCGTATCAGTTTTCTGTGCACATTCCCTCCCCAGTTCTACTGAACACGTTGAATAAGTCTTCATGTATGCGGGCTCCATATTAAAACTGAGTGGAAATACAGAAATGGAAATACCTTTTTGATCCTTTGGGTAATCTTTGTAGCTGATATTAATCTCTCTTTTAAGCAGATGAGAAAATGTAGTTTGCCTAGAAAGACGCACAAAGTTAGCATTTTAGTCAGCAAGAGACAGAGACAGGATGTCATGATGTGAGGGGGCTTCTGAAGCATAGTTTTTGGAGTCCTTCATTGAGTGATCTCATGATTATAATCAGATGCCTTTGATAGAATTTGTACTTTTAAGATACTCCTATACTGCTCAGTGGAACAGGAGCTTTCCATATGTTTTTAGCTTATCTGTATTGCTGTATGGATGCTTGACAGCATATCTGTATCTCTTCTGGATTGTTTTTGATCATGAATTAACTGGTTGTTTATTTAAAGGAAGACATTTTTGTTTTAAAAACAAATGATACACACACAGCTGTGTAGCTAAGTGACCCAGAGAAAATGAGTTCCCATGATCCATGTGTATGTGCAAGTGACAGGGACCAGAACTTGTTCTTTGTACAATGGTTCAATTGTTTGTGGTCTCAAGGGAACTCGTGGCCCTGCTCTTTGTCCTGCTAGCTATCCATGGGAGTGTAAGAATGTGCCTTGCAGTGCCTAGGAGTAGTTCTGTGGTGGGGTTTGTTTAGCTTTTTTAAATTTTCTTCATTCTAAAGTACTGTGGGTTGTATGGCAGTTTGGGCTACCTATTAAGGGCACATTTGAGGAGCAGTGTAAAACTGTGTGATACTGCAGCTGTTGGAAGAATTGGATGTAAAGGTTTTGCGTTGTGGTGACAAAGGCTTTGCACCCATTTAATATCTTTATGCTCTTGATAAAATATTTTAGTCAAGGACATGTGAAAAAACAAGAGAATTATCTAGTTATTTGCATAAATACATAGATACAATGTTCTTAGACACCTGAGATGTGAAAACAGATTATTAAACTTTGGTCTTCTTGTTTGTTTGTTTTTGTTTTACAAGGGGTGAGACAGGACAAGGATTGGCAGAATCCTTTCTTTAGTATTTGATTTTTGTGAGGTAAAATTTTAGTATTTGAAAGTTGATTTGTTTGGTTGTTTTTTTCCTTGGGGTGTGTGTGTACCTAACCTTTCATCTAGAATTGCAAAGTTCTGTAATGGTGTATCATAGACCATGGGCTGTGCAAGTTACTGTTGACCAACTATGAAAGCTTTATGCATTGACTAGTTTTCTATTAGTAATGGTATCAGGGGCAATAGAAATAGACAGAAAACTTATTCAAAGCACTATTGGATTGCATCCAGTGTGTCTATTTAGTTTAAATAGTTAATTTTATTTAGGATTAATGGAGCTCACTTCCATTCGTTGCATCAGCACGTGACCTTGCTGTGTTACAACATAAACAGAATTATAGTTTACATAATTGATGAACTAGGAAGTTACTGTATGAAGTGTTGTAAGTATCAGTGTCTACAAGCAAACACTTCCGCAGAAACCCCTGCTTTCCAGACCAAAGCAAAGTCGTCTTTAACCTAGCTGTGTGAGGGGGCAGAGAGCACCCTCAGCAAGTTAGCTGTGATACAGAGCTGGGAGGAGTGGCTGACACACTGGAAGGCTGTGCTGCTGTCCAGCGAGATCTGGACAGGCTGGAGACCCAGGCCAAGGGGAACCAGATGAAGTTCAACAAGGATAACATGGAAATCAATGCTATTACGTAATCATCTGCCTTATCCAGTGTTAGTCACTGCTATATTGGCTTATTTCCTTGCTAATACATTAATGTCATGCTATCTAATGTGCAGACTATTGTCTGCACATACAAACAGTATAAAAACTGTATCAGGAACAATCTTGTAGCAGAAATAATAGTTTATAGTTACTTCACAGCTGAAACAAGTATGAGTCCACTTTTGAACTTCTGTCTGATGGAATAATACTTCTATTTTTAGAATTCTTGCCTTCTGTCAGCAGATTAATTGGTGTTCTAATTTATAATATGATAAAATTAAAATACAACTTTTTGCTTGCTTTCATTTATTACTAGAAATATTCACAAGGCTTTCAAACTGGAAAAAAAAAAGATCTGGGACTTCAGGTGACTAAAATGGTTGTGCATAGTCATATAGTATCTGTTAGTTTAGAATCTACTGAAATACCAAGTTTATACTTGGAAGGAACCTTTTGTTTTCTAGAGTGGAAAGTAACAAGCAATCCTGGATGACCTCCAGATCTCCTTTGAAAATGACATTCTTCACTGAATGAACAGGAATAGCTTTTCTTGTAAATGTTTTGTCTTTTCACTCAAATGCCAGGGATTTGAAATTTGAGAGAGAAGAATCCAAGAAAGCAGATTAAATAGACTCTCAAGTCTGGCTTTGAAATACTGCTATACTAAGTCTTCTGTTTTGGATGAAAAGATGTATGGTTCTTTTTATCTGTGAGAAGGAAAACGCTAGTGTAGTTGTGTTGAATGCAGTATTAAAGATGTTTTCAGAGACTTCTGTTCACTTTCTCATAGGTTTGTACTGTCCTGCCTTTCAGAGGAAGAGAGAGCTGCTCAGAAATTTTCCCATCTCAACATTGATAAGTCATGGTGCAAAGAAATTTTGTTAGTTTTTGTGTGACCGTGCACATGCTTTATGAAGGTTAATTTTTTTTTCAAAATGAAATGACAAATGCAAAATATGTATCCATTCTTACAGTATCTTTACAATAGCATTCTTCTGTTATACTCTTACATAGTGTTTTTGAATTGATGAAGAATGAATTTAGAAGATACCCTGGTATCTCTGCAGTAACGTACCCTTTCAAGATGTGATTTATATTCTAGGGATATTTGCTGATGGACAATACAATACTTAAAGAAAAACCAACGAACCAGTCTCCTGTTTCATGCAGATGGGGTTAGATGTGCTGTGATACGCATGGGAAAGAGTAAGAAGCCAAATAGTTTCAAAGTAGAGCCTGCCTGCAGTGCCACCCCGTGGCTTTTTTTTTCATGGCTTCTCTTTTCATGGCTTCTCTTACACTGAGTCTCTTCCCTCATCCCCAGCGGGAAGATTACTTTTGAACTTCTAAAATCTGTGTTCCTGGTTGCAGAGCTGGCCTAGTCAGGATAGTACAGCACATTTCTTTGTCTTCTGTAAGGCAGCATCATGTACTTCTGATAAAACCTGCTTAGATGAAGAACAGAAAGAGGATTTCTGAGCAATACTGGTTCATTCCAGTGACTTGCTGCATTAAGTCAATAAGAAGTGGCTGATTTGATTATTGAAAGAGGTGACCACATTAGAGATAGAAAAAAAAAAAAGTGTCAATTCACAGCAGTAACTGGGAGGAGAATGTTAATTGGGTTCATCTGTTCCAGCAATGCTATGTATGCATCGATGTTATTTTCAGGTAGTCAGTTTTCTAGCAAGATGGTTGCATTTTTGATGCTGAGGGTGGTAAGACCCTGTCTTAGGTTGCCTAGAGGGGTGGTCAATGGCCCTATCCCTGGAAGCATTCCAGGTGAGGTTGGATGGGGCTTTGAGCAACCTGCTATAGTTAAAGAATGCTCCTGCTTACTGCAGGGGTTGGACTAGATGACCTTGAAAGGTCCCTTCCAATCCAAACCAGTCAGTGATTCTGTGATTTAAAAATTAGATTGTTGATGTAAACACAGCTTTTCTTATGGAGATAGTTGATACTATTTTGCATTCAAGACATCTGTGTTGTTGTTGACTTTATTTGAAGGATGTCAGGGAGACTTTGTTCTTAAAAGCAGCATTATCCTTTGAGGGCTATGTTGTGCGTTGTGCCATTTTAAATCTTGGTGGGGCAGGTACCTACGTGTTTAAGACTAATTTTCACATCCATGAGATAATACAATGTTGATGACATCCCACGCTAAGCAAGCACATAGAAACTTTTCAGCACTTCACCTGCCTGGCCTGCTTCAGAGAGCAGAACCTGTTTTATTACTCACAATCAGCTTAGTTTTATTAACATCTCCGGATGAAAGGCAGGGGCTTACCTATCTGTATTTTCTTGCTGCCATTATGTCCGGGAACAGACCAGAATTGGTTGTGCCTTCTGCCTGGGTGGCAGAGCTTAAGAGCATCACTCAATACAGTACAGGTGTCAGCAGCAGTTCTCTGGGTTTCCACTACAACCTGTCCCCAATATACCAAAAGCTGTCTCTCCCTAGTCCAAGAAGAATGTTTAAAAACTGTACTTTTAATGCTGTAAGAAGTTTTTATTTTAATGCTACAAAAGTAGTTACTTAGAACAACGTTTCCCCCAGTTGCAAGGCTCTTCTCGACCCCATCACGCTGCCTGGGTTTCCTGGAGTTCCCGGAGGGCTTGCTGCCGGCCCAGAGCTGCCTGCACGGGGCACAGGCAGGATGAGTGACTAAGGGACAAACCGAGCCCAGGCTGGCAAAGCCTTGGCAGGCGTTACTAGAGATGCCTCTGGGCTTCAGTCTCTTCACTGAGGGCTTTGTGCTTCTCTGGAAACAAAACGTGAAGTGTGAGCACGTGGTAAGTAGCAAGCGGTATATTTAATGTCTGTAGCTTTTCTCTGATAAGCAGGTGCTTACATTCACACTTTTGTCCTAATTACAGAAGTGAAACGTGGCCTTTTCTAGAAAGGGAATGTTTCTTTTTTTTGAATTCACATATCTTGCTTGTAAACTGTATGTAGACGTGTATGAGTGTAGGGTCTGAGTTCTTGCAGAACCTTAAAAATCAGGAGCAGAAATATCCGATATTGTAGTCTGTACTTGTAGGTTGTACCATTTATTAAGTGGAGTAGACAGTCTTAAATAGTGAGTATTAAAAATGTAGTTTCCTTTTTCTTATGTTGGTAGAAGGATTTTCATTCTTTGACATGATGTGTTGCATGTTTGGAAAAAAAATATGTCTAATATAAATGCAGTGTGTATCTAAGCATAATGATGAACAGAAGACTTAAAAAGAAACAAATGAAAGACTATATTTTTGTAAATCAATTTTGAGAGGTTTAATACTTGCAGTTAAATACAGGTTTTTGGAAGCCTGGATTTCCAGGTAGTAACAACCAAAGGTAGAAGTGGGTGTGAGAGAAAGTCATGGAGAAGTTTTTGATTATGTGTCTTTATTTAGGAAGCTAATTTGCACTTTCCACCACACATCAGGCTTCTGCAGTATTGGGGATGTGTAAATGAAAGTGTCTGTGTTTTAAGGTAGCTGATGCAGAATCTTCAGGCTGCTATAAATTGCAATGGAAGGAACAAATTCACTGTACTTGAAACCTTGGCTTTTGTTCAGTGGATGATTTTCAGATTACTCAAATGTAAGTCATGGACAATTCTTTTTTTAAAACAGACTATTGAAACTTACACATGTATGCACATGTTTACTGCAGGTCCTGGCTTAAGTCCTTCCAGTATTAGAATGCTGGCTAGCAAAATGTCTCACTTCATACCCAGGATCACAATAAGATTGCAATTTAATTAAAAAAAAAAAAAAAAAAGATTAAAAAACTTGTATACTGTGTGATTCAAGTTCTGGTAAGACTTGAGCATTGTGAGTAAAAGCCTGTTACTGTCTGTGATGGTGCTTTGTTTTATTGGGAAAGAAAATCTGGTCTTGCTGTTGTGAAAATGAAATTAATGACTGTGCTGTATGCCTTTCTAGATCTTTTTAATAGGTTGCTTTGTTTATTACTTTATGTAAATTTAGAATCTAAAAATTGTCAGATGATTTTGTCTAGAAAACTTTCTGTCTTTAGGAATTTTTGTGAAAAGATGCTTTTTTGGTTTTTATAAACAGTTTACAAGGGGAAGGGAAAACAAAAACCCAAACAAGAAACCCCAGTGTTGATACATGCTGTTCTTTCAGTTCTGTGATAAGCTTTGTCTAACTTGAACTGTTTGATGTTTGATGGAAAAACAAAATGCCAGAAATTGCCACCACCACAACTGTTTGTCTTTCTGTTGAAGGCTTGCAAAGTTTACAGGGTTAAAGTGAAACACTGAATCATAAAAACTCACTGCCTATGTTTAAATGCAGATAATATGGGATAAGCAGAATATTTTGTGGCTGGTATATCACTCTACAATAATGTGATGTGTTTTTAGCAGCACAGAAAGCAAGACATTTGAAACATTTGGGCACTTAGTGTGACATGAGGCCTCTTCTGTAGGAGTAAATGTTTTCCCTTTTCTCTGTCTCTTCCCCAGCGCCAACAGCACAATTCAGCTTCTTCAAACTGTCCTGTTGGCATTTCTTCTTTCTTCCTGCTTTCATTCGTTTTGTCCCATGTAAGCTTTTTTATTTGATAGGATTTCAGTATTTGTACTCCACACAAATAGAAATGTTTTATACTTCTATCACCTCTTTCTCTTTTTTGAGTAGGTAGAAAATCAAGCTGACAGTCCTATTCTGTGAAGAGCTTATAAGAACTTGGGATGTTCTAACATGAAAAAAAAAAAAAAGTTAAGCTTCTGTTTTGTACAGAGGAGACATTCTACACAAGTTGTGTAGCCCTGAGTGAGCTGTACATCCATGCAGTGCAATACAGGGTGTTGTATCTAGTTTCTAGAATATCTGGTTTATCTAGTAGTAATTTCAAGGGGCATGTGAGTTACTGTTGAGATAGTGCTGGGAAGATTTCTACATGTGGGTGTTACAGCAAAATATTAGAATGGTAGAGGATGAAACATGACCTCTGTCAATTTTTCCAATGTATAATACTACTTTTCTAAAACTAGAATAAATTCCCCAATGCTATAACATGGGTAATAGAGGTTATGACTGGAGCACTTCCACTTTTGAGTATTAGTCTAGCATAATGGTTTGAGGCAGGCAAAACCAAGCTTGATGTTTTATTAAATATTAAAGCATAATGGTGCAAATAACACTTTCAGTGTGCTAACCTGTTTTGATAGATCTTGGAGATAATTTGAAGTGTTTTGTTAATGGTACCAAGCCATCTCTGCTATATCTAGAATCGAGTTTGTATTTTTCTTTCTTAACTATGTTGATTTCAGCTTTCTTCTTTTGAATGCTGGAGAGAATGCCCAAACATGACTAGCCACCCCTTCCAGATGGTAGTGTGGTCCACTCCCTGTTTAGTTGTCCATCATGCTGATTCCAGAGATATGTGCTTATCTGAATTAAGGAGCTTGTGTGGGTGCATATTAAGTAAGAAAGAACACTGTATTTTCTTCCTCATTCCTGTGTTATGTGTAGCAGGGAATGTGAGGTATGTTCCTTCCCATGTACTGTCTTTGCAACCATGGACTTTTTCTCCCCTTTGGAATGAAGGCCTTCCTCTAAATCAGTTTCAGCTCCTGTAAATCCAGCTGATAGAATTATTTAATGTTATCATAAAAAGTTGGAGGGCTTTTAATTACAAATTTTAGTATTGATCCCAGCATGATTAACTGCATAATTTTTCCATTTTCTCGTGTTTACTTGACATTGAGGAAGTACCTGAAACTTGCATGACAAAGTTTGTAACAGTAGTACACTGTTTGCTTGTTGTTGCTGTTGTTTGTCTTTCCAGTTTATCATCTAATAAGCACAGGAACTGAAAAGTTGAAGGGACCACCACCAGATACACAGTTCTTCAGAGCCATAGTGAGTGAACTGGATGAAGCTAACACAAGGTGTCCTAGCTTCACAAATTGTTTAGCACTGAAACATTGTTATTATCTTTAACTTTTTGTTTGAAGAGGGGAAGAATGAGTGATATTAAACTTGACCAGAGGTACAGGGTTTAAAAACAGCAGTACACTCTGTATAAACATTCAGAACAAAAATATTGTTCAACTTCTTATTAAAGCTAAATCTAAATTCCTTACAACAACAATACTATAAAAGGATCCATCAAAGTACAGGCTATTCTGTCAAGGAATGGATATGATTATGAAGACTTTGTATGTAAAAATAAAAGCTTCTAAATTAAAGCATGGGATTTTCCAGAAGAAAATCACTGTGGGAGCTTTATTTTATCTGTGTTTTTTGATAAAACTTTCTATGCCTCTGAGAGTGATTTAAGGAAACACAGTACTCTGTTGGGAGCTCTAATTCTCGGATCTCCAAAAGCACTGCAGATTTTTTTCAGTTGTTTGTTTTTGAGTACATTTGGTTGTTGAATCCTGTAGTGACATTTAATGTTCCAGAAAGGCTTTGTTGTACGTGGCTCCTGCTTCCGCTGGTTAAAGAGAATACTGATTCAATTCTCCTTAATGTTATCTAAATAAATTCTGAAGAAATGGGAGGGCTCTAGCATCTTACAGAATAGTCATAATAATAATGTGTTTCATAAATAATAAATCGTTTGTTAGAAAATCCAAATACTGTTTCCCTGTGGTCATGTCATAAGGGTGCTTCAGGGCTTAAAATATATTTTTAGCATTACAACTTTCAAATAATTGGATAGCGTGTCTTTTTAACTATGTAACTTCAGTCACAGTCAAGTTTTCCACATTATGTTCCATTCATGATGGCTTGGCAGTAGCTACCCTCTTTCTGAACCTCTAGCATGTGAAAAGGCAGTATGGTTGTTTCTATTGCCTGGTAACTCAGTATGTTATTGCTTGTACAAGAGTGCTGATTTTTCTCAGTATAGATTTTTGTTGATGGCAGTTAAAACAAGAAAAAACCCAACAGCTTTCAATAATACCTTGGGACCTGTTTTTGCCAAGCTACCAGTTTTCTTGTGCCATAGCACTAGTGTAAGTATCAGTTATCTGGGGATACGCCTGTACCACCCAATGAAGGCATGACCTGGGTGTGGGTATGGTATTCACTGCAGCTTTCATCTTGGAGAGTAAGTAACACAGTAGTGAAGGTGCAGGGTTGTCAGTTAGTAACTGGTGTGTGGATTACTGAACTCCAGAGAACTTTTAGCTGTGAATTCTGCATCCTTCCCTACTGATTTAATCATACTGTTTAACTCACAGCCTGTTTGTATTACAGTGGTAGTTTCATTTCTGGAAATAACCTGAGTACAAGATTTGTGGTGATTTTTCTTTTCATTTTCCTCTTCCTAGATCCCAGATTTAGTGATATGGTTGGTGTGCTGCTAAGCATATGTCATATGTCATTTTTCAAGCTTTTGTGGAGGACTATTAACTGGGATTATTCAAAAAGGGAATTATTTAAGCATTAATCAATGATCTTAAGGTAACATTGTAGTAATAGACCAGCAGTTATTGCCCTAGCTTTTCTGTAGTGTTTGGTGTCATGTTTATTTGAAGAATTCTGTAAGTTGGTATCTCTAAAATTAAAACAAGCTGAAGCATCCTAGAGGCAGCTGAATGAGATCTGTTCATGGGCTTCCTGTCTACAAACTTCTGAATAAAATAATACATTTGTTTCCCAAAGGGTGGGTTGTAAAGGTAGCTTTACTGTGATATTAAATCTTTCTTGAGAGCTTTCCCAGAAATATGAATATAGTAATTGTATGATTAAACAATAAGGAAACTTTTTGGGTTGTGCACTTCCTTAGGCTATTAACCTAACCACTAATTAACCAACAGGAAATTCCAGACCTGAAAGTTTCATTATTGCTATATTAAACTGTGAAAATATAAGTGTGTTAATGAGGATTTCATTATGGCCATCTGTAGCTTGTTTTTAAATTGTGTAAAAGCAGGAAAAACATAATATACCATCTGTTATCTAACCATGTCATGTTGACACAAAAAAAAAATTAGGAAAAAAAATCCCTCTATTCATAATCCCTGTTGTCTTATTACTTATATTTTATTTGTGGCTACCACTAGTGCCATGGCACTCTCATCACCAATGTGTCACTTACTGCTTAGATCATGTATTTTCTTTAGTTTACAATTTCTGTATTAAAACTTCAATATTTAGAGAGGAAGAGATGCTGACTTTCCAAAATGGTAATTTCTGGTGATAAGTGATGCCTCAATTTCAGTGTCATGTTCTTTTAAATATGTCTGAATCACCAAAATGCAGAGGCCGAGGATTGCCTTGCAATTTATAGTTCTTTTTAAAGTAAATAAAAATTTATAGGTACATTTATTAGTATTCTCTCTCTGAATAGTAAGCATGAATTGAAGCATTTTGCTCTTGTGAGACACTGAGGATTTTGCTGCTTCTTTTCCACTATAGAACTTAATCCATACAACCTTTCCCAAGTCCCTTGATTTGTGGTTTTCTTTGATATAGTAGATATAGTAAAACTGGAGACAGTTTAGAGAGGATTGATGGGGGTGGTCCAAAGTGTGGCACAGTTGTTTTCATATACAGGACATAATGACCTGGTCTCTTGGTTCTCCTATTCTTATGTTTACCATTTATAGATGTACTGATTTGTTGTATTGTAGCCATTCCAAGTAAGTGAAAGGAGAACGTGCAACAGAATTGTCTAATGATGCTGCATAAAATCTTTAAACCAAATGTTAAATAATGGAAAAAAAGTCCCTCATAATGTTGAGTGATTATACAATCTATAATCAACTTTCTTTGTTGATGTCAGACTTGCATAAGAAAAACAAGTTCTTGGTCTGCTTCCAAGCCATTTGGAAGCCTCTTGTCTTTGCTCTCTTCTCCAGTTCTTTTTGATAGAACAAAGCTTTTTGTCTTTCCCTGGAGACTTGAGTGTGTTGGATCCATCATAGATGAGATGTCACATCAGTAGGTATAAAGCAACTAAAGAATTAGTGTATTTATGAAAGCAGGAATTTAATCATAGAATCATAGAATGTTTAGGGCTGGAAGGGACCTCCAAAGGTCATCTAGTCCAGCCCCCCTGCAGTGAGCA
>JANHGL010024595.1:0-25915 GCA_024611195.1 Ceyx melanurus | reverse complement strand
GTTTTTTTTTTATATATATATAAACAACTTAAAAATCTAATAAGTCAGGATAATATCAGTAATTCAGAGACAGACTGTGGGTGGGTCTTCAGAGAACAGCAGAGAGCACCATGCTGGGAGGTTGCTCAGCATTTTCCCCATACTGTAGTATGTACATTGATGGAAAGTAGGCACCACAGGACATCAATCCCCTCAGCTTTAAAATAGTCCCTACCCACTGGCACTTCAACGTGCCTATGCTTTGAAGAACACAGATACCCACACTGAAGGCCTCTGGCATCTTTCCCACATCCATTACTTTAAACACATCTGTGCTGGAGCAATATATGTGCTCATAGCCTGATGTTGAATATATTCACACATAAGTTGCACTCAGCAGCCTGGAAGAGGGGAGAAGGGAGGATGGAGGTGTAACCTCCTGATCACTGGCTGGAGGAGGATGAGGAGTACCCTAGGTCTCAGTAGGGGATGAATCCCACGCTTTTCACAGGATGCCAGAGCAGCAGGAGTGACGGGGATCAGCAGCCACCACCATGTCAGCAGACCCGACTCAACAGCTTGCCCAAAGCTTTGCAGTTCTCAGCCACTTTGGTATCACCCTCAGGCACGAAAGCTGTTTGGTATCTCGTCTGTCTGTCATCTGGTCTGAATCAGGGTGTCAGGGCTGATGGCCGGGAACCTTTGGAAAGTTTTTCAGCTCTCAGATAAACAGCAGTGAGCGTTCTCAGGACAACACATTCTGGAGCCCCAATCTTATCAGGGCACTTAGGACGCAGTCTGTATACACGTTTCAGGCCAGACAGCCAGAGCACACAAACAGCTATGAAGACCATGTTGACGGCTGCAGGTTTTGCTTGCTTCTTTCTTTCTTTTTTAGCCATCCTGATATAATAGGGAATGCTCTGCAGGGCTGGCAGGAGAGTGATGATTAAAGCCAGCTTTGCAGAGATTGATGCAAAACCTAATAGCCTTGAGTGCCTTTACAGCTAACAGGCTCATCACGTTGTCTCGTGGGGATGGTGGTAGGGAAAAGCAGCCCAGGTCATCTGTTTGGATGTGAGGAGGGAATGTGAGAGCATTTTGAGTCCCCTGTTCCCTGCACACAGCTTAAAGAGAGCATTGCACAGCTTTTGAAGAAGCAGCTTGGTGCATTGCTGGTGTGCAGCCCCCTTTCATCCTGCACTTCCAGGAGAGGGTAAGCCAGGCTGGCAGTGACAGTGTGGCTATAGGGCTTCTGTTTTCGTTTGGCTCAGCTTTGTCTAAGCAAAATCAGCCTGCCACTGTGTGTTATAAACTTAGCCTGAGTCCTTAGTTTGCATTCATAAGTGGCTGTGTAGTTTGTAAAAACTGATCCCGCTGCTGTGACGCTGAGAGCTCAAAACCACAGGAAACAGAAATAAGCTCCTATTAAAAAAAATATATTTCAACGCAAACAAGTATCTTTTCATGGCTTTTGTTTAAGTGAGGTCAGGGAGTTGTAACTTAAATCTGTGCATTACAGTTTGGGGTTGGAAAAATCAATGTGTTTCACACCTACATTAATGTTGTTACCTAGAACACCTCCTCCTCCTTCCTGTCTGCCTGGAGACTTCCCTGCTGCTCAGTTCCTGCTAGCGGATCTCTGTGATCTTCCTCCATCAAAACAAGCTCCCCCGCTAAATTCATTACAGCCAAAGGATGTGATGGATGTGAGCCCACACATCAGCTCCAACTTCACGTTGAAGTCAGATGTGAACTTCAGGTGAACTCCCACATATGGTGAGAGATGATGCCTGATCCCAGGCTCCTCTTTTCTACCTCTTCTGTGGCTTGTACAGGATGCTGTCACAGTCAGGTCTGTTTAACTCTGCCCCCACCTCCTCTTCTCTGTTGCTTTGGGATGGAGTTGTGGACAAGATCAGGTTGAGCAAGGAACATAATGGGCTTTAGGCAGATTGCCAGTAACCAACCTTGGACATATAAGGGGAAAAAATAGTCAAAGCTCACTAGTTTTGCAAGCAGAAGGGCAAGATCTCAAGGTAAAGCTGCATCTTCCCATTGCTGTCCCCACTTCCTTCCAGTCCCCCATGCATAAGTGTGATTTTTGGAGAATGTTTGTAATATTAGTGATGGAAATACTTCCTCTGATCTGGCTTTGCTGCTCTAGGTGATCAGTGTTTGCCAAGCTCTTCTTGGGGCATCTGTGGAACGTGTCACCACTGAATGAAAGCTGAAAGCCCAATTAAAGGTCATAAAATATTGCATTTTAAGGTGATGTTTGTGTAAGTCCATTTTGGGTTGGATGTAGGCATGACTGCAATCCCTGCAGTACTGCTGTACTGTTTCTGGGTGTTAAAGGTGCTGCTGGGGATGCATCTTTGTAACCAGGAAACCAAGCATAAAACTTCATGAGCTTTTATTGGCAGTTCTTGATTTAGCTATGATTTTCTTATTTTTTCCTTTAGTACTTCTGTTAAGACATTCTAATATTTCCAGGTCCTTTTATCCTAACCAAAGCAATCTCCTTCTCTAGCAGCCTTTACAAACTAAGAATCAGATTCTACCAAAATCTGCCCCTTGGTAGCTGACATAAGGACAGCCAAGACATTGTAAGAAAGGACAAAATATTGTTCACTTTTTCCTGCACTTAACTGTTCTGTTCACAGGTTACTTATATAAACCTATATAAAGCTATATAAAGCCTGTAGCCTTACAGGCATAAGCCTATATTGTCATCTTACATAAATAGGTCTGATTTATTTTTAACCCTTCTATCTCCTACTTTTTCATAATTCTTTCTCCATCATCTGTCTTTTCTTAACTGTTTGCAGAAATCAATACATGGCACAAAGTTTCCAAAGTAGCAAGGACACACTCTTGCTATGGCCAAGACCACTTCTGGGGATCTCATGGTCCATAGCTTCCTCTGCCTGGTGGAGGGAGTGGTATTGGAATGTTGCTGTCAGGACTCGGATGGCTCAGAGTTTCATAGTTTCCTTTCATCATCAGAGAGATGGATATGCTCTTCCAGTAGGCTCTTGACAGCATTTGGTACTGCTTATTTTTGATCTTTATTACACCAGGGATCAGAGACCTGAGCACTCAAACTGAAAGCTTCTTGACATCTTCATCCCAAGTTTCCTGTATCTAGTATGAGAACACACTTTCACATAAACATCTGTCTGAGGCTTATCTGGGGTCAGATTATGTTCACAGAGAACAAGTGAAGAATACAGGAATTTAAAACTTTTCCTTCTGTTAAAAATTAGTTTAAACTTTACGTAATCTGAAAAAGCAGAATGACAAACTTAATTCAACATTCAATGAAGTTGCTTAAAAACTTCTTCCTGAGGTAGGAGCTGACCTTTTCCCAAATAACAAAATGCCAGTGGCTTCTGTCAGAGGTACTCTCAAAAATTACAGTTAGGTGATTTTATGCCATCTCTCCCCACAGCTCCTATAGGAGCTGGTTTTCTCAAGGTCTGACTGTATTTATCCTTATGATAACCCTGAAGGGAGCCAAGATGCAATTGTTCCTACTTCACCTGTTGCTAAAGAGAGAGCTAGAAGAATGAACCTTGAAGTTTTAAGCCACTATGAAGTAGTTTATCTGTGCAGATAAACAGTGGGTATGAATCCAAGCATGAAGTATAGGCCCTCATGTCTTTGGACATGAACATATGGATAAGCTGTCCATAGGGTGGCTATGGTGAATTACCTTATGCCAAGGACAAAGTATAGATGTTGAATCTGTGGTTGTATTTGCAGCCACACAATGGGGTGGACAGAGGCAGGATGAGACTCTTCAGCCAATGAACCTCAGCTGAACTATTGCTCCAGGCTGTCTTTAAGTTAATTGAGAGAAATAGGTGCCTCTACAGTGTGATTCATCTTCTCCTAATATGGCTGTCAATGGGGAATTGCTCTCTGAAATTGCCTGGTTCTATTGGCTCCCACTAGAGCAGAGGGTCTCTATCTCAGCCTGAGACATCAGTTTTAGGTGAGAAATTCATAGCAAGGAATCAAACTGGATTCTGCTCAGTGCTGCCTTTCCCCTGGAGCAAACTTTCCTATGGCTTTGCATTACCCAGGTCACATCACCTTCATATCTCAAAGCAGCTGGCAAAGTTTTAGTGCTCTAAAACCCACCTCTATGGCTAAAACAAATTATACTCCACAGGGGAGACACTAAGCAAGTCCACAAAAGGTTTACCTGCCTTCAGAGGGTTTACATCAACCTTTAGACCTTGTTGCTGAGCAAGCTGGCAGAGTTAGAGGGGAAACTGCCTCACATAAAATATTTTACAAGAATGTAAAAGGTTTTACAAGGTTTACATTTAAAAGAATCTCACTTGTGAATAAATCAGAGAAAAGGGACTACGTTGCAGTGACATAATCCATGAGCAGTGAGCATCCCTGAAGGCAAGCATTCAGCTATTCAGCCTTAAAAACAGTAAAAGCAGTAAAGAGAAACACAATCCATGTCTGAATTTTCTAATTCCCTCAAAGTTTAGATTCTCCATAATTTAATTCCATGAAGACCTTTAAGTGTTTTCCAACAGGAGTTGTGGTGAGGAGGCAAAGACTTCCCGTTTACAAACACTGGCACAATCTTTCTTTGTAGGATTAAATAAAAGTGTCCCAGGCTTCATCAGTGCAGTTCAACTCCTTATTTTGCATCCAAGAACAAGCATTACATGTTGCATTTGCAGAACTTATTTTACCCCCATCCCTGTTTAGTAGTCTTGTATATCATAAACACAATCAAAGCAAGATACGGCCTCACTTAGCGTGGCTTTACTTGTATAATTGGCCCTTCCCTCAGTAAATACCCTCAGTAAATAACAGCTGGTGATATGTCTTGGGTAGACAGCTGTGTGCAGCTGCTGCAAGGAGCAGCAGCTCTTGGCTGCCTGTGCCTGCAATTGAAATGTCACAGGGGCAATGGAAGATGAGCTGCTGGGTCAGACTGTGGCACCCACACCCTGCAGAGAGCAAACTGTCCAGGCATCAAGAGCTTTTTTTCTTGGGATTGGAAGAGCTCATTCTCCCCCACTCATGGGTAGGCAGTGCAGCTCAGCCCTGAGGCTGGATCAGGGAAGGTGGGAAGAGCTACCAGCCTGCACAGGGAAGAACCCTTCGTTGGCTGTCATCATCTCACAAGGCTCCATCAGGCAAAATGCAAGCGAGTAGCACCCTACCCTTGTTGTCTTGGTAGCCAATGGGAGCTCATAATGTTTGCTCACACTAATTAGGAGCTCAGTCAATGTTCCTATAATTATAGATTCTACAAGAGGCAGCTCTCATTTCTTGTGAGGTTATCCAAATTCCAGACACCCTATTTTATCCAGAAGTGCTGAAATGGTGCTTTGGAGAAGGACCCAAGAGGTTAATGGTTGTATCTGCTCTTCTATTAGCAACAGGAAAAAGGCTGTTAATAATATTCCCAAAAAGCAGGCCCTTTGAGTACACATTACTGTCCAAGTAAAATTATTCTGTAGTACCTCTTCTTTCACTTCTGTTCTCTTAACAACTGTTTTATTTTTAGCAGGAAAATAGTGATATGGTTGAAATGAGCCAGCCAGAACACCCTTTCTGAAGTAATAGTCCAAATACTAGAATAGGAAGGCACTGGTCCTGAGAGTCAGCTCTTTTCTTGTGAGGCCGATGGTAGGTTTGAAGAGAGCCTGACTTCCATCATGCAGGCATTTTCTCATACTGAGTGGCTAACAACTTTCATCTCTGTAGGCAGGACACCTTTCCTAACCCTGTGATTTTTGATTCTTCTGAATACAACAAATATGGGTCAATGGCTTTTTGGAGAGGTAAAACTCCAGAGCAATCCGGTACTGACACTGAAATAATTCCAGTGAAGAAGCCCAGTGGAAAGTGAGAGCAGCTGTGGCTGCTTCCACATCCACAAGCAATGCAGTTTGCTCACTGCCAGTGATCTTTAATCCTCTTTGACCTCTTGACTTTACATACCCGATAGTTGCTCAATTGAGTAATATCTGTGCATTAGTGCCCATTCACTGTCAGTATTTTACAGGGTGACACAAAGTTGGGAAATGTATTCTCGGGAGCCACAGGCACAAAGGTTACTGAATGCAAATCCTATTTGCATTGGCACCGGTACCAGGTGTGTTTGTAAAACTGGGAACGGGGTATCAAGAATGAAAGTGGGAAAAATTCTCTCTGCCTCCTGTGAAAACGCTGGCAGCCCAAGGGCACAGAGCCTGCGGGTGTGGTAATTCAATATGGGCACCTCTTACTAAACAAAGTAATCATTTCAGACGCCAAATAAAGAGATAAAACTATTTCAGCAAGCAACACAGAGTCTCTCTTAAGCTCAGAAGTAACAGAAGCCTTTAGGGCTGCACGAGAACCATGGATGAAGGAGCACAGCCTGTTAGTGCTTGCTCTTCAAATTACCTCTTTTGCAGTAGCCTGTATTTTTCCCTGGATTTGAGTGTCTAGTGATTAGGTGTTTTAAACTTTTTTTTAAGGATTTTTAAAAGCAAATTTTGTCTTATAGTGGGGAAAATGCCTGTCATATTACAGCCTGAAAATAGATATTGAAAAGTCAGAAGAAAAAAAAAAATAGGCTGAATATTTTCTTGATTTAAAAAAAAAAATATGGTTTCCTTCTCCCACCCTGCTCTTGGGGACAGGAAGGGAGAAAAAAGGGTTAGCCAGTCACAATCAGGACCACTTATGGTACTGAACCTAGCAGCTGAAGGGACTGTGCTCTGACAGAGATGGAAGGTGCTTCAGACTGGAGTTACTGCTGGGCAGAAGGGTATTCTTATGCATATATATTACACAGAGATATGAATAATATATATTTTAACAGATATTGACTGCTTTTTTTTCCCTTTGAAAAACTTGGGGGGTTATTATTTTAATTTTTATTTTATTGGTTTTTAGTTAAAAGGTTTGGTTGTTTTTTTTACAAGATTGAGATTTGTTAATCACAAGCAAACATTTCTCTCAACAGATGGCTTCACTGCAGAGTCAATTTCTTGGTGAAAAGGGATTTTGACAGATGAAAAGTGCTCAGCTTTCCTTTCCCCCAGTCTCTCCCTTTTGAACAGGAGCAGTGGCACTAGGGCTATGTGGTCAGAAATGTGTCAGCCACATGAGCCTCCTCCCAAAGTGAACCTGGCTTGGAGAGGACACGAGCCTTGAGTGTAAACTGATTTTAGTCCAGTGAAAATATGTACAGTAAAAATAATCCCCATGCTTTAAGCTGCCAGTGCTTTTAGGGGTATTGTGATGTACAGTGTCCACCACGACCTGTAACCAGCCAGGTAATGTCTCCATGAGCCCTCCTGCTTGCAGTGGTCTATATCTTTATTGCAGAAGGAATGGCATTGGTCATGGAAAGATATTTGCCTTATTTGGTTGTAATTGGTGCAGCCTGAAGTACAATATTAAGGTTGAGTCTTCCACAGAGACTGAGAGACCCAACTCCCTTTTGTCAAGTCTATCCTAGGGAAAAGACTGAAAAGAAAGCAGAAAATCTGTTCTCCCCTACCCCTGAATCTACCACAGAAAGCAAATCCTGCGCTAAGTACAAAGAAGGGTTAGGAGAACTGGGATCCTGTCTGGAAGCCACTTGTCCTGTCAGCTGAGCAATGTATCGCTGTCAAAACCTTTGCACAACCCTATTGCTAATGGCTCTTGAATTAGGTGCATGCAGCATTGGCATCCAGAAGTCCTCTCTGGGCTGACCCCATACTTGGGAGGCCTGGCAATAGGTCACACCAAGGGCCAGCTCCACATACACATCTCACAGAAGGCATTTGCTTTAACAAGGCTAGTTGGAGCATGTGGGGTCAAATCCAAGTCCTGGAGCACTGTCACTGCAGCTGACTTTTGACTGGAGTGGAGATGGCCCCTGGAGTCAGAGGCAGAATAATCTCTGCCCTCAGTTCCATGTGTAGAAATACAAGTGCAGGACAATTCCCCGAGTTTCTACCCATGAATCTGAGCCCTTTACATCAAACACTGGCAAAGCCTTTGGAGAAGCAATTTGAAGGACTTTGTGAAATGTTATTGAGGGAGGAGAAACAGGAGGGATTCCACCAGTAAGTACCAATTGTATTTCAGAACATAATCCCTATACTTCAACACAGATTTAGAAATATGCTTTGCCCTGAACTCTACTTCCTCACATTTTCCACAAATAATAGAAAAATATGGGGCTTACAAAGAAATAAGTTTTGTGGAATAGATCAGTTCCTGTCATCATTTTATATGCAGTCATGATGTTAGTCACTAAGCATCATCTGAAGGCAGGTATGAACTTAACAGCAAGAAAAATTATGATGTTCTTTGAAAGACCCTTTCTAAAGTCTACCATCCATGCTGGGGCAAGAGACAAAATTAAAATGTGAATTTACTATTCAGTTACCAGGGATGTTCATTCAGCAAACCACAAGTTAAATGTCAAGGAGATGTAATAAAGGGGTACAAAGCCAGAAGCAGTGAAACTGAAACTCATTAGCATCATTATTCACCAAAAGTTTATCCCACTGATGTCCTTGCAGAGCAGGTCATGGACAGAGTAGATTTATGTAATTAATGAAGGAGATACTTAAAAAATGACAAGCTTCTGGAAGTGCCAAGGGCAAAGGTAACTCAAGGCTGCCTCAGGTTGTGCTACTGTGGGGTACTACTACTCTTAGGGGTATTCCTGTTTGTGAAACTTTCTAGCCTCATATAAACATGTGTATGTCTGACTAAATATAGGGATGGAAAAAGCATTTATGGATAACATATATGGAGGAGGGACTCCCTTAGAAGCCATAGGTGTGGGCTGCTTTCTAGGGAGGGAGGAAGTAAAACAGATGCATTGTGACCTGCCTGCCCCATGATTTATGTCTATGACAGGTTGCAAATCAGCATCACGCAACATCATCCCTGAAACAGCTCTCCCACTATTGTTTGGGTTTGGGTTTTGTCATTTGTTTTGTTTTGTTTTCCAAATAGGAAAGTCACACATTGCAGACCTTTAAAATTGCATTTGGACATAAACCTGTTAAATGGGTTCTCTGACAGGGCTGATACTGTAATTATGGCACGTGTTGTGCAGTAGCTCTTCCCAGTCATTCCTAATGTGCCGGGCTGGAGGGGTAGGGAGAAGCTGTCAGTGGTGGTGTGCAGCAGCATAACCCAGCTCCCTGGCTGCCAGCCAGCACGGATATAAGACATTTATTCATTAGGTGTTTCTGTGACAGACCCCAGAGAAACTTCCCAGAGCATTTGTGGCACCGGAGCTGCAGTTTGCACCACCTCCACTGTATGTAGGCATCGCCAACCCTCTCCTTCAGCACCCTTCTTTGGAGGACAGACCTCTGGGCGTCACACTGTGGAGCACTGCTCATCTCTCTTCCAGTGAGGGTTGTCCTTGCATCTAGTCAAGTGACCCTTGCTTGAATATGTGGACTCCAGCCAGAGCATAGATGAGTTTCCCAGCACTGTGGATGTATTGCTTGAACTGGTTGCATGCCTCAAACCCGTTCTTGATGGTTGATGCAATTAACAGGCATTGGTATAAAAGGACTACAATTTGGCTTTGCTCGCTCTCTGGTGAATTTCAACAAGAAACTTCAGCTGATAGGTTATAGCACATTGTCTCTGAAAAGATTGCCTCTGCACAGGGAAAAGTCCCTTTTCCACAGGATCCCCAGGGAGCACCAAGTCACAGTGAGACCTCAGAACTTATCTCCAAGGTGCTAGAAGATCCCTCCTCCTCTCAGAAGTCCGAGGGTCTCACACTGACAGCTGTGCTCTTGAGGTATTGCAGAGCTGTCTGTGATAAGGGCAGTGTTCACGTGTACATGACAAAGAGCTGCAGTGGAGGCCAAGCCCAAGTTTAGCCAGGCTATAACCCAGGAGCTGATGGTTACCTCAAACCTCAATGCCTTCTGCTCAGAGCAGGGCATGCATCCTTCACCTTGCCTTCTCCACAGCAGCAGGTACCCAAGCCACACATTCGGTGTCCTCAAAACACACTTGAGAAAACCTGATGCCCGTGTTGTTGGGGCGGCTCTGTGCGAACAAGAGCTACTGTGCTGGTGACAGCTGATGAATTCACAGTGTCCCCAGCGTGACAGCAGCAGCTGCAGCTGACCCCAGAGACATTCCTCAGCCACAAAGTGAGTCGGCAGAATTGTTAATCCCAGGGCAGTAATGATCTGAGGAGGAAACTATGAAACAGACACAGGCTGATGTTGGGCCAGAGCAGTGGGGGTATCTCCCATTCCACCCTCAATATAAAACCCAACTACAGGGGTTGTAGAAGCTCTGCATGGGGCAAGCTTGGGAAGAGTAACTGCATATGCTTCATTGCTGCTTTGTCCTGTTTTCTCTATCTTCTGGCATTTTTAGGAGAGAGTTTTGTGAGGCAGAAGGTTGATCCAGGGAGTGCCCAGTCATAACCAAGGTCTAGGGAAGGTGGATGTGAATGTTGATCATGGTCATAGGTCATGTGATGCCTTCTGCTGTTCCCAGAAGTCATCTGCAGTTTCTAAACCAACTAAAATACCAACTAAGCAATTCCTTTAGCATACAGGTCTCTGCTTCTGCATGTCAATGACTGCCTTAGACATCATAATAAGTTTTGAATTCTTCTTCTTAACCACATTTTTCCCTTTAGGGAGCTGATGTATGTGGAAATGTCAGAACAGGCGCTCTTTTCCCACAGGTCATGCTGATGAGCATCACTGAAACATCTTCATCCTTGAGCCACCCCAGTAGGTGACTTGCCATATTAAGTAATGTCATGTTCCTCAGCAGAGACAGACGAGGGCCAGGCCAGCACGCAACATTCAAGTTAATGGATTTGATCTTCAGCTGATCTTCAGGACACCCCTAATAGTCCACGGAGCAATGCTCTGTGACTGCAGCTTCAAAGATGCTGCAATCCTAAATATTCCCAGGGTACCTCTTAGATAAAGCTTAACATTTTAAGGGATGCCTGCTTGGCCTGGCTCTACCACATCTTTCACTTTCACCAGGTGTGAGATCTACATGACAATTTATTTTCTGAAAAGTCTCCACCATTTCAAATCCTAGTGTGCTGCAGAAAATAACTAAGTGCTTTGTGGTTTATTTTTCTCTTCTATGGATAATTAAAGTCTGCTTTATTCAAAGCCTTTCAAAGAACAGCTGGCAGAAAATAAACCCTCAAATTCCAAGAAATGAAGGAAGGGTTTCTTTCACAGAGACATCTAAATTACACATACTTCAAATCCAGAGCACCAGAACCGGCAAAAAAAGAGACATTTAAATAAGGGTCCCTTCTTCTGTGGTTGCCCACAAAGACATTACTGTTACTGGACAGTGTTGCAAAGCCATTTCTTAGCTCAATATAAATAGCCTTTTAAAATCCAAAGAAGTCTTTAAAAGGTCATCAAATTAGGTTAAGAGAAAAAAAATTAAGCTACATTGTATTGAAACTGCTTTACAGACTAAGGGGAATATCTCATGGTTTTGGCTGTATTTGCTTCTATGATCCTTACTCTTCATTTCTTGCTTAGTCACACTGGGCTGCTGCTCTTACCAGGTGCATCTGACGAGAAGAAACAAATGAGTAGACACCCTAGCACAATGCCTTAAAGATACCTTGCCATCCTGTTATATAAAAGTCAACATCACCCTTTTTAGCCAATTCCAGCATTTTCTAAACTCTGGTGGAGTTCACATTGAGCTGGAGGAAGAGAAGGTGGATTAGACATAGGCTTTTGTTTGTAGAAAGGATTTTTCAACCTTGTGACCCTCTGACCCTCTCCCCCTCTCCATAGTTGTGTCCCACAACTGACTCATTACCATGAGTAAGGAGCACATCAAAGATGTTCAGTCATACAGCCCAGCTGGATTTAATTAGTGGCATTTTTAATTAAACTTTACCATTACAGTGGTAGCAGAAGCATGTTTATATAGAAAACCATTTAATGAAGATTTCCTTGGCATCAAGAAGACTTCAGCTTAATTACTTAGACCAACGGAAGAAGAACTTGGATGTATCTGGGAGCTGGTTGTAAGCACTGTTCTTAATTCAACCACCAAATTAAGTCTGCAAACAAAGGCATTTGCTATACATGCCATGGCTGTCCTGCAGCATTTACTGGCATGGTGGCTGTACAATTTGATGACAGCTGAGATACAGCTCTTAGGAGATTTTTCCTGTTTACATTAAACAACTGATTAGACCTACAATTACACTGTGATAATTATTAGTTAGGAAGAAAGACTTCTGCTCCAAGAAGGCAGACAGTAGCATGTACCATAATATTAGATTCCCTTGAATTCTCAAACCAAGAGCCAGACTCAGAAGTTCCCCTCATCTTGCTTAAATGGAAGTGGGAAATTTGAACCTCATGGATCCTACCACGAGCAAGATCCATTATCTGTGTTGGAGGGTCCTGTTGCAGAAAAGGAGGAGCTGGTGAAATTCCCCCTTCCTGGTTGTCCTTTCAGAAAAGAGACACTTGTCTGATTTGTGAGTCACTGCATGCTTGGAAGAGATGTCTAATTTGCCTGCTCATTGCCAGATGCATTCCAAGCTCATCATTTTCTATCAGGAGGCAGAGAGAACAGCCATTAAACCCAGCAGTGAAAGAAGAAAATCACATGCACAATTTGCTGCCTGTGCCTCTCCCTTGGGACTCCAGGGTTTAATGCAATTCGTTGTATCCCAGCCGGTGGTGCTGGGCTGCTTTTAATTAAAAAAAAAATTAAAGGATTTATGTTGGGATTAAATGGGATAATTATTGATTGATCTCTGCCTTCTAAATTGAAAAGCATTTGGATTAATCAGCTTTTAAGTAGGAAATCACTCAGCTCTGGACAGGAAACCAAGCCTCAGGCCCTGCACTTTGCCTTTAGTGTGTCTTTATTTTGTCCTATTCCCCCAAACCCAATGGGAAATACTTTCTTCTTGATTCACACTCACAACTCATAAGAAAACGGCTTTCACTGACACAGGTGCTAGGTCACAATTGTTAAGATCACCCCATCCTGCCAGTCTCTTTTCAGTGGTCTCCTGTGATAGGATGAGAGGTGATGGCAGCAGGTGAAACATGGGAAGTTCCACCTCAACATGAAGAAAACTTCACTGTGAGGGTGACAGAGCCTGGAACAGGCTGCCCAGAGAGGTTGTGGAGTCTCCTTCACCAGAGACTTTTAAGACCCAACTGGATCTGTTCCTTTGTGACCTGCTCTGGAAGGGGGGTTGGATTCAATCTCCAGAGATCCCTTCCAACCACTGCCATTCTATGTTTCTAACTTTGCAGGTTATTTTGCAATAGCCATGGAGAACATCTGCAAGTCTCTGTAGCATCCAGATGCATCTGGCCAGGAAGCTGTCATCCTCCAAACCCCTTCTGCTGGTAACTGGGCAACTCCAAAGCAGGTCAAGTCAGCACTGAAATTCTCCATGGGCAGAAAGAGCAGGTTTGTACCAACACCTATGCTGGTAGAGCTGTCTCGTAGGTCAACCGAAGTAGATGAACAAATTGTCAGCCCAACAGTCAGAAGGGTCCTGTAAATAAGATGATGTAAAGATTGCTCTTGGTTTACTTCTGGGACTGTATATATCACCCTATCTATAGAGTCAGTTGGAAATTAGGTTAAGCAGGTAAGGAAGGTGTTAGAGCAGTATGAACTAAAAATAATAATGGCACACTCAAAATAATAATATCCTCCATCCCCAGCTGCAGAAGTAGGCTGCTGACCTAAGTGCTGTGTGCTCTGGTTTCTGCATTTATTCTGGAGCAGAAATAATGTAGTTTTGTGATCCTTAGCTCTACCTGGATTATTCCACCTGTATGAAAACAAAAGTCTTGTTAACTCCCAGGAAATCACAAATGGAAAATTTGGAAGAAAAGATTTGCTATTTCAGGAGAAATATTGTTTTAAAAGCAAGGGAGCTTCAATTGGATTTTTCACCTCTGAATAAAATTCTTAGCTACAATGAGTCACACTTCCAGTGCTAGAAGCAAGGTTTGACTTTACCCTTTGCAAAGGACGAAAGTGACGTCCACCTCACAGTCTTTGTCTTCTAGTTTATCTGGTGTTGGGATTTTTTCCCCCCCATTTTATTCTAACAAAAGTATCTTCTTTTGAAGCATTTTTTTTTTAATATTCCCCACCAGAAGAAAGGGAGAATACCAGTCCAGAGAGACTACATTTTTCTAGGAAGCATTTGTGCTGCAGTGCTCCAGTCACTGAGATGCTGATCCAGCATTGACTCACACAGAAACCTCCCCCACTGCTAATCTGCTGGAGGTAGGTGACCTGGCATCACAGTGGCAGATTACATCCCTCTGCAGTTGTAAGGTAATTCATACTTGAAAGGATGATTTGAATTCCTCATACAGTAGTCAGCTCTATATTAATAGGAACAAAAGACCTTTCCTGAGCTCAGTGAAAGTCTCCTCCACAGAGAGCCAAACTTGGAGGGTAAAGCACTCACACTCTTTCAGTCCCACTCTCTGAGCACCCTGACCATAAACCCCGAATTATCTCTTCTGCACAGCTTCATTAGGAAGAACATACTCAAAGCTGACCAGCCCAAATCATGGGTGCATCAAGAACTACTGATGAGATTAGGTAACGATGATATAAAAGTGGGAGAAATGTTACCTGAAGTCTGAAGTTGTCTCATCTCTTCCTTCTCTTGAGGCTCATAAGGTCATACCTGGATTACTGTGTCTAGTTTCAGTCTTCTCAATTAAAAGGAGATATGACAAACTGGTGCCTGTCCAGTGGATGGCCAGTTTGATGTTTAGGGTTCTGGACAGCACAGTGTGTGACAAGGGGAGAAAGCCTTTTTCCTCACCAAAGAGAAGTCTAAGAGAGGACCACACTCCTGTTTTCCTGGTGCTCAATCAGTGAGAAAATAGATCTGTATTTTTTTTCCTGAGGATCACAGCAATACAATGAGAGCTGATGGCACAATTTGAGACACAGGAAATTTAATAAGATATAACGGAAGAAAATCCCCAGAACAGTTCTATAGCCTAGAATAGGGACCCAGGGATCCTGTGTCATCCTTGTCCTGGCTGATAATCAAAACCTGACCAGGTAGGGCTCTGAACAATCTGATGGAACATCAAATGCTTGAAGCAAGCCCTGCTTTGTTCAGAGCATTGGACCTCCAGAGGTCCTTTCTAGCCTAATTTATTGTATGATTTTATGACACGCTACTGAATTTCACTGCAGAAATCAAAGCATGGCTTTTATGCTAAGAGCTCCAGGCAATATTTCAGATACCTGTAAGAGCAGGGCTATTGTGTGCCTCAAACCTTGTGTGGTGATAAGATCTGGAAAAGCCTGTCCAGAGGGGAGAAGTGTTGGTTGCTCTCAATGATCTCTGTGCTCCCACTTTGGCTCCTTGCAGAGGGGCTTCAACAAAAGGAAGAGATGAATTCTGCAGAGGTGGGACTCTACCTTTTCTTTATTTCAGTGGATGGCAGAAGCCATGCTGCTTCTAGCTCAGGGGGCTCATGCAAATCAACACTACTGCCTGTGGAAATTGGGAATGCTACCCAGCTATCTCAAGCATACAAAGAGACAGAAAAATATTGAGCATGCTGCACCCACCACTGAAGAACTGAAGAGTTGGACTGGTCCAGTGAGGCATCGCTGGATCCATGTGTGGTGAGAACTTTTTTTTTTTTTGTCTCTCTTCCTCACTTTCTCACTCCTCCTCTCTTTTCCTTTTTTCTAATAACTTCCTCAAAATTTAGTCGCACCACAAAATAATTGCCTATGAGAAAAACACCTTTATCCATGTTGCTTGTTGATTGGTTCATTAGGGAGAATTAATCATTTGCTTTGTTACTGTTCCTCTGCCACCCCTGCTGTGGAAGGACAGCCTCTGTCGGGGGTCACAAAGATTCACCTCCCTCATTGTCCACTGAGAAGAAGGAGACAAGACCTTCAGTCCATGCTTCTGAATGCTTGCAAAGCAGGGACTAGAGAGTGTGAATTTGAGCTGATCTAGCAGGGTCCCTGCTCTGGCAGGGGGGTTGGAATCCATGATCTCCAGAAGTCCCTTCCAACCCATACCAGTTGGGAGAAGAGACCCAGTGTGTGTGCAGGATTTGGGGTCACCGGGGTGACTGCAGTACACTGCAGGCAGGGATCTCCCACCCACCACAGTCCATGTACCAGTCATATTGCACTGTGATAACTGAGAGCTCACAAGAAGCATTAGCAGGCAAACTGTATCACTGGCCAGTAGAAAAGGTTATTTGGCCAGCAGACAACAGAAAGACTAAATTTCTAGGTGCTGTTCATTGTGTGTTTAGCTGTGTCTCATGCCTGAGGAGCCTTTCAGGCAGCAACTGAGCAGCCCCTGCAAGAGGCTGTAGCATCAATAACCCTTCCTACCTCCTTGCAGGCAGAAATTGGGGCAGGCAGCATCTATTCACATTTCTTCTGCCCACATCACCTTAACCTGCTTAAGCAACTGTCTCTGCACTCCAGGCTGACTGCAGACAACCATCACCCATCTCCTAGGAACCTTGCAATGCTGTTTCTTTCTTCTCCTCCCCCTTCACTTTTCCATGACCTCAATCTGCCCCTGGGAACTGTCAAGAGTTTTGAATGATTTATTCCAGTAATGGTAAAAACCCTGCAGAGCCTAACCCCTTCTTCCCAGTAACTGCTGGCTGTTTGGGACAGCTCAGGTCACCAGAGGGTGCTGCTGGGGCCTTCCAAAAGCCAGCTTGGAAGATTGAAAGCAAAATAAAGGTGATCTTTTGCCCCCACTCCTTGTTTTCTGTGCGGTGACCCGTGCTTTTTCAGGCAGATTGGCCTTTTCTCCTGTTCACTTCCCATTCCTGTGAAGGTAGACTGTGTAAAACTGCCTTTCTTTGCAGGCTCTGGGTTGCAGCATCCTAGAGAGAGATAGTGTGTGCTCTCCTGAGATTTTGCTCATGCTTGTTGAAAAAGTCATCTGGCAGTCCCTTGCAGCAGGAGGGTCTGTAAGTGGTCGACCACAGTTACACATTAAGAGGGTCTTCCACCACCCCAGAGAGGAAAGGAGAGGATTTGTGTGTATCTGTGCATGTGTGCAATGCACAAGCACACATAGAATCACTTAAAACCAGTAAAAGCCACTGCATTAGTTTTGTGGAGCAGCAGGGAAGTCCGTCTGGACTTTTTGGCTTCTCGTGCCTAAATCTGCTGTTGCAACAGATTATCCCAGCGGTTTCTGAGGCACCCTTGAATTTAGACTTACATGCTTCTACACTGTTTGGTTTCAGCAAGTTAATCCTGGCTGTCACTTGAGTACAGTTAATGATGTTCTACTTAGAGATTTGCAGTTGTGTATAATGGGGCTAAAGTCCTTCCCCGCAGTCTTCACGCTGCTTTCCGAGAGCTTCTGTCGGCCACGCAGGAGTCACTGAGCATTTTCCAACGGAGTGCCTGAAAATGAATTCTGCAGTGCTAAATGAGCTGCTTTATAATCCTTCTATCTGCTTCAGTCTGCCTCAGATTAATACTATTTGCCAGTCACTTCCCCCTCTCTCTAAAAAAGGCACATATTTTTAGCCTCTTGACAAATCTGACACATAGGAGTTTCCCTTGCATGTAATCCCCCTGTCACTGTTTCTAAGTATATATATTTTTTAAACTTCTTAAGTTCATGTAGTCCAGGATTGAGAATTTCAGATCAGTAGTTCAAGCAGCTAGTGCCTATGGGTACATGTGATACTTGCAAGAGACACAGCCCTCAAATTGCACCGGGGTTGGGGGGGGAAACCCCACCATAGGTTTGTAGTCACAGAAAAGCTCTTTACTAAAGACAAGCTCCGCAGTGGAGTCAGTATCTCTCTCTCTCCTGCCCATGGTTTTAACGTGCCCCATGCAGGCCAATTGTGGTTATATAATACTGGCTCCAGAGCAGATGCTGCCGGGTTCGGGCTGGGAGATTATAGCTGGAATGCACAACTAATGGAAGCTTTCTGACAAATGCAGCCATCCCTGTCAGGCAGGGGGTTGCAGCAAGGCAGCTTCTTGCTCAGCAGCTCTTCCCACCGTCCCGTGCAGTTGGGTTGGAGATGAGGACATGGCCCTGCAGTGGGAGCTGGCAGCTTTCCAAAGAAATACCAAAAAAGCCTCCCATAAATTCAGCTGCTTGACTCACTTATGGCTGGAAGTTCACTGGAGGCTGTAATTGATGGACTGTAACAGTTGTCATGCATGGGTGTCTTGTTTGAAGGAAGAAGATCTAAGGCATCCAGGATGGTTAGTGTGTTCCTGTGGTTGAGTATTTGATTGAGTACTTCTTCGTGTTCCTTTGTGATTCACCACGTTTGGTGTATCAAGTGTCTCGTCACCTTTTTCAGAGCTGTGACTTGGCACTGTGGCATGTGCAGCACAATGCCACTGTGAAAATGGAACAGGCCCTTATCACGGTGTTCTGGGCATGTCTGATACAGGCTTTAACACTTAGGTATCAAAAGGCTATCTTAACAACCCCAAATCTGCTCTGACTCTGCTTCAGGAAATCTCAGGTGTCATCTTTTTCCAGCACAGGATTTTTTTTCGGGTAGGTAGGAGACTGAAGGGAAGCAGAAGCAAAACCTCTGTTTGCTTCCCTAAACAGCACTGCTCCCATCCCCATCCTTGAGAGACTTTCTATGTCTGACTGCTCAATGCCAATCCCTGCTGTCCCCAAGGGGCTGCAAATGCAGCCTCTTGAACATCCTGCAGCTTGACAGATGCAGTCAGAGCATCCTGTTAACTCCTAGCACATCCCTCCATAACCCTGGGCTGCTGCACCACGGTAAAGTGATGGATGAGGAAGAGCTGTACCCAGTGGATTCAAAACATTTCTTCTTAGTGCTTAAAGGTTGCTTTACATCTAAATCCCATTAAAATAAAACTAGCCAGTTTGGTTGCCAAATAACTCATCCAGGCATAAGACTAAATGAGAAAGCATTTCTAGTAAGACTGATACTGTCTGAGATATGAACCACCGCAGGTGCCTTTACAAAAAAAAAATAAAGCTAAGCTGTTCTAGGGGTAAGGATCCAACTGGATCCTTTTCCTCACAAAATAAAATAATCAACAGGCCACCTCCTGTTTATCTCCATTTAGCCATTTCCAGCTTTGCCTCTTCTTTTGTCTGGCAAAACAGACCCTTTGCTAGTGCTACCTGCACCTGAGTCAAGCAGGGAGATGAGAGGGTGGTACATTCCCATGGCTTATACTGTGGGACACCCCATCTGTCCATGTGGAGCTGTTGGAGAACTCCCAATTCACCTCAGTCATTTCCTAAATCTCTACTGAGAAGGGGTATTTCGAAGAAGAAAAGCAAAAAGAGATCTGAAAGGTACACAAGTACCTTAAATTTGCCTAATAATGTTCCTTGGGAAGGCCTACCTAGGAGATTCTTCCCACCCTCCAGTCTCAGCTGAGTAGCCACCTCGTCAGAGCCTCAACCAAGGAAGGATTGGACCATTCTGAGCTGCAGCTACATTATTACCTTCTAATTCAGACTTCAATTTTTCCTTTTTTTTTTTCCCTTCCACCACTTCTCTGCACACACACTCCACAGATGGCAGAGGAAGCAGAGAGGTTCCTCAGGGGGTTAGTCTGCAATGTAACCCTTTGCTTGCACTTCAGGATCTTCTAGAGCTAGGTACCAGCAGTACCTGAGCTTGTCTTAAGCCTAGTTGCTTGCAACAATCTTGTTAAAACAGCACAGAGGTCATAAGAGGTTGCCTAATTTACCCAAAACAGCAGATTAATCAGTTCATAGAGCTCTCTGTGCTCATGTCTGTGGTTGCATTGTCACTAGCACCTGAGCTATGTAATGTTTATCTTGCAAAGGCATGTCTACATGATGCTGCAGCTCCCAGCAGTGGTGTTACCAGAATAAAATCTTGGGCTCCAGCTACCATCTAAACCACAAAGCCTCCCTTTCCTCAGTAAACAGCAGCTGCCTCTCTTCCCAGAAGTGACCACATTTCAGCAGTGGCTGTTGCAATGTAAATATCTTCTAACCCACCAGAAATGTGTGGACAGACTGTACTTAAGGTTTTGTGCTCTTAAAGTGAGGGATGTGAGTGTGGAGATAGATGGTCTTACTGGCTTTAGTAGTTCACAGTGAAGGCAAAAGCTTTCATTTTTTTATGCAAAAGCATATGATATTTCAATATGATGTATTCAGCCAAAGCTGCCCTTAATAAATATACAAACAGTTTTGGTTCAGTCAGAAGATTTACTTTAAAGTTGACCAAAAGATCTGAATTTAGGACTTTGTTCACCTACTGATAGAAAAGCATCTGCTGGCTGCATTTCTCTCACTGAAAATCAGGAAAGCCCCAGCAGAGAATCATTATTAAGAGAGACAAGCTGGAGACTTCCAAAGTGTTTCTGGAGAGCATATCAGCATGGCTGTACTGCCATGTGGCCTCTTGTGAAGCATCTCATGGCCTGTTAAGTCTTGAACACCAGCACAGTTGTCTGTGCTCCTTTGGGAAGCATCTTGGGAAGAAAAGGGGAATCCTTGTTTCCCCCTCTCAAGACACCTGGGTCTTGCTGAGCATGCAATCTTTATACTCTCAGCATCAGCAGAAAGCTCACTCCTGGAGCTTGCCCACTCTTTCTCACACTGATTTGTGGCAGTAGATTACATTTGCTGTACATAAAAGCCTTTGCTTGTGCACAGCTGAATGATTACCCATTTTTAACGTGCTATGACAAGGACGACGAGGTCTTGAACCTTTTGGCCCTGCTGCAAGATCACTTTTAGCCTGCAGTGCAGTTTGAGTTTTCCTGCTGAGTGTGGCAGGAGACATACCAAGATTTCTTAGATGCTTCTTTGCTCTGAACAGAGGGACAGCTGCTGTTACGAGAGATGCCCAGAGCATCCTTTGTGGATCAGCACTAGTCATGCTGCACGCGGGGAGAGGAGGAAAGCTGATTTACTGCTGAGTCAGATGCATTTGTCTCTCTCTGGCCTTGGGTCCTGTGATGATGTTGCTGTCACTAGCAAGATGAGTTGTCTCTAGCATGAGCAGCCTCCTGCCTCCCTCTGTGATCCCTCATAAATAGAAAAGAAAGAGATGTAGCAACAAAACAATAACCCAAACCTACGTACTGTTTTGCCAGCTGCTTGGGGCAGGTTTATAGCCCAGCAGGTTTTCTCCCCAGGAGTGGTGACAGTAGTAGCCAGATCATGCTTTGCATTCCTTGTGGTCATCATCTTGCAAGCCAGCAGACATTTGAACTCCACCAATATTAGATTTTGTGGTCAGTTTGTAATGCAAGAGTAATTGAGCCCTTTTGTGGTTTTGGCTTCGTTAATGTTGCATTTGTTGTTAGAATATAAAATAACCTACTTTCTCCATCCTCTGAAAATGAAGAGCATGTGTTGGCACAGACAAATATTCTCAGAAGCCCAGGATGGAGATGTGTAGTCCTCTTCAGGTAAATCACTCTCTGCTATGATGAGATTGTTTAGGCTTGTGGAGGAAAAAAAAAAAAAAGTAAAATCAGACCTCCATTCCCTGAAATCCTCAATTCCTTGGAGCCTACAAAGGAGAATCAGAGTATACTACCCTTTTTGGTGACTTGACAAATCAGCCAGGTTTCTCATCAGGACTGAACAGATGGAGAAGCAGCCTGTCTGGGGAACTTCCTGGGTTGCTCCCCAGGTGTGTGAGCCCTTTGTCAAAGCAATTATTCTGATAGTACTAAATCAGACACAGCCAGCTGCAGAACTCAGTGCTGGCACACTATAATCTGAACTACAAAATTACCCTGAGCACTGCACCACTTGCTCCTTGTTGTGCTTTCTGGTAGTGGCAGCAGTTTGGCAGTGTCCCCAGGTCATCCTATGCCACCCATATTTAATCACCCTGTACCCTCACACCCTTTTCCATATCTCATTGATTGTCTCCTGTGATCAGCTGCCTGTTCTACTTACATTTCTTTTTACAGCAGTTGTTTCCTCTCTTAGAAGGTCTTAAAGCTTTGGTGGGGGCTGGTCTACCAGCAAGCCCTGATAAGTGAACAGTGAAAGATCCCTGGGGACTGTCCTGATCTAGGGCAATTTGCATCTCCCAGAGATGCTTTTCAGAGTTTAGATTGGCAAGGGACTACTCCATCTAAGCAGGTTAGAAGGTGAGACCCTGGTCAGAGAGATTAGAGACTCATCTTGCCATCGTATTTAGCCTCTAGGCAAGAAGTACAGCTCGTGACTCCTTTCAGTTATGAGATAGAAACACAGCCCAAGATGTGGTTCATGCAGGTAAACAGGAGTGCCTGGCTCATTGCTCCAAAACTGATGTCTGAGCTTTACAGAGAACATGTTTTCATTGTGCTTACCTAGATCCTACAGCCAAAGCAAAAAAACCAACCCAATAGTCAGAAGTTAATATATATACTTACAAACAAAGAAATGATCAGAAAAGTAGCACTTGGAACTGATGCAGGGATTCTCAAACATTTAGGAGGGCTGTGGGAATTAAGCATGTCTCAAGAGGCACTGCTTTGTGCTCAGCTTTATAGCAAGTCCTATAAGCCAAGAAATGTTTGATTCATATTGAAGGGACCACCTTCTCACAGCTTTTTGTCAGTGACATGACACCCTTAAGAAAATCTACATCTTGCAGGCAGACCTGTCTGACCCCATTAGCTTGGGAAGGAGATGAGTGTTTGGAGTGGAAACTCTTACCCTGACTCTTCCCTAGACCAATAAGACAGAGCACTAAGATGCAAACATCAGAGTGACTCATGGCAGGCTGAGCTGAAATAGAGATGATATCGAAGCATTAATATCAGCTTCTACGCACCGTGGCATTTAGAAAACCAGCTTTGATGATAGCAACGCAGAGGAAAAAGCAGTTCTAGAGGGTAAAGAAACTGTTTGTGGGCCTGACTGCAGAACATGAAGTCTTCCTCATTCAATAAAGGGATTTCTTTGTTGAGTAGGTGATAACTTCAAATGACACTCTGGAAAGAGAGCATCCCAATTTAGGATAGCATCACAAGTATGTTTTGCCAGTCACTATGAAGGTATTTACATGCATTAAATCCATGTAGTCAGCTTGTGTGAGAGTCAAAGATCTCAAATTAGCTGGGTTAGGACCTTAAGCTTCAGGGATTTGGACACAGCTCTGAGACCAGGACCATGATACTTACAACCATCAGCTACCTACACCAAGAACAGAGAGGATTACAAAAGCTCAGACAGCTAATTGCAATCAGCAGGTAAAAGGATTCCTGAAGGACCATGTTTTTTGATTTGATTCTTTACTCTGGAAAACTTCCTTTATCTGGAGTCTTCTCCAGGGCAGATCACTAAGCAAGACATGCCCTGGTTGCCTTCATGGGGGTGATAATGTGGCTTTCTGAAAATCCCTTCTCCCTTGCTAGTTCTGAGCACATGAACTAAATGAGTTTCAGAGGAAACTAAGGAGGATGGCCCATTTCAAGCATGAAGGGCTGTGCTTTGCCCACCCTTCCTAGTGCATGTTGTGATGCTGAACTGACTTAAGGAGTGTAGGGCCATAAGTCAACCCCCCACTCCCCATGCTACATACAACCTTATAAAGCAACAGCCTTACTGCTCCTGTTAGAATTGGAAAGGGGCCACATTTACCACTTTCTGGATCCTAAGTAGCTCTTCACCTTCCCCCTGTCAGTGTCCAGGAGTGTTTCTATGCCAAACACTCCAAGAATGTGAAGACTGACTAATCTTCAGGCTGATCTTCCCACCCTTCCCAGGGAGGCTGAGGTGTGAGGAGATCGCAGCTGTTGGGTAGCAGGTTCATGCTCTGGCCCCTGAAGTTAAGTCCTTGAGACCCTACCCAAAAATAAGCTCTACAGCCTTTGTGGGTTATGGTTCCCAGCATATTCAGGCCATATATGAAATGCAGGATCTTCCCATGGTGCAGGAACATGGGTCAAGAGTGAGTGACAAACTGGGGCTTTATCCTTTGCAGTTACACCTGACCTTTCGACACCTGAGCAGCTTTTCCCTTTCACTGTGTACTCCTGTTTTCATAGGGGACAACTTATCTTTGGCTGCACTAAGTCAGTCTCAGAATAGGATCAGAAACCTGATTTCACACAGCTGAGCATTTCCCTTTCTGGCTAAGCACTAACAGCTTGCAGCAAGGTGCAGATGACCTCCCTGGACCCTAACAAGCCTTCATCCCATGAGGGGTTAGGTGTTTTTTCTGCTGGACTGTTGTCTTCTCAGTGGATGAAGTGGGACCACTCATTTAGCCTGGCTCTATTGCAAATGCTACTGCAAGGAGTTGCTTTTTTTTTGCCAGGCACGCACTGCTGGCAGAAATATCACCATGGTTTGAATGGCAAAAAACTTAGACCTTAAAACGGGGCATTTTAATAGCAGTTTTTCTTTCTTATCCTAGACCAACACCCAGCTGTGCTGTGTGCCCTGTTACACGGAAAAGGGAGAAATGCTTGGTTTTTAACTGCTAGGAGAACTGAATAGCTGGCTTTCCTTTGCCAGTGGAGAGAAAGAGGACTTGGATTCAAGTGCCCCAACACAGCCAGAGTTTTCAAAACCAAATCATGAAAGAGGATCTTATTTCCAGTGGACAGATTTTTCTAGCCCACCACATCCTCTTGTTTGACCTCGTGCTTTGTGATACGATTTCTGGGAGGTGATTCCAATCCTTGGAGCCCCATTTGCAGGGTACACCCAGATTGCAACCCCCTGTATTTCCCCACTGCCTGGGGAGGATACTCAGGGCAACCTTTTGTGCAGTGAAACCCTGAGGCTGGAGAGGCTGCACAGCTAAACCCTGCGGTATTTCTACGGGGAGGAATGAATAGCAGAGCAGCAGCCATGCAGATAAGCAGTTATCTGTGCTGAGCACACCCGGAGGCATCCATAGTGGCACTGCACCCGCCCCTGAGCCACTTACAGCTCTGCTGATGCCATCGAGGCAAGTGGTGCCTATTGCAGGTGATTGATGCCCATGTCAGCACCACTGAGTTTACCCCCTTATCCACCCCACAATTCAGTAACTGCTCATGCCAAAGCAAATCGAGGTAGTTGTACCTCCCACCTTGCTTCTCCCTGTATCTTCTCAACTCTTCAAACTTTTGGTAAGAAGCACTTCATAGAAGCATGGCAATGGAGAGAGGTACAGGGCTGATCTTACTCCTAAGGTGCATAGTCATCCACCCCATTCCTCGTGGAAAACAAGTACAACAGCTTCTGTCTCAAGCATCTTCTAATTTGTTAGTGAAGACAATCCAAGCATCAAAGCACCATCTATCTTCTATGTTTCATACCATGGAATTGATGGATTTTGGTTGTTAAGCAAGTGCAAATTATTTGTTCATCCAACAAATTGAGGTATTTACAGGACCTGCCCTCTTTATGGCAATGTTTTGACTTTCTTTAAGACCTGACTGAGCTCTTTTTACAATCTTCCCTGCTTGCTGGGCTGTGTGAGTCCAGCTTTGTATCCTCTGTAAAATCCTTATCACCTGCACAGGTTGTACCTGAGCTAAAAATGAAAATTATTTTATTTGTGCTTGGTCTGCTGCTTTAGGAAGATTAAAAATTAAGACAAATGTGAGTAACTGGGACAGTCTATAGGAGAAGAAAAAAAGGTTGGAAACCTGTCTCCCCTAAGGGCAACTGCTAAATTCCCTTTGGCATTAGAGTAACCAGGATTTTACAGAAAACACAGATGTTTTAAAATGCAGGTACATAGTTCAAGTCACCTTTTAGCAGAGAACAACAGTTTAACTCCTTTTTGGGCCACTTTGCATGGTTTTAGCATAACTGTCTCGTTTTTTTGTTCTTTCCCTCTTAAAGCCTTCTTTTTCTCTTTTTCTTTTTCTCTTTTTCTTTTTCTTTTTCTTTTTCTTTTTCTTTTTCTTTTTCTTTTTCTTTTTCTTTTTCTTTTTCTTTTTC
>JANHGL010024593.1:0-16940 GCA_024611195.1 Ceyx melanurus | reverse complement strand
GCAGCCCCTGGCGCGGCCGGAGCGGCGCGGAGAGGAGGAGCTTCCCGCAGCAAATGAGCGAGGTCTGGCAGGTCTATAAATGTGATTTTTCTCCCGCCGCCCCTAAGCCCCGCTGATTCCGTTGGCAGCTCCCGGCGTCCCGTCCTCTGCCCGCGGCGGCCCCCCCAGGTGCGTCCTGCGCCGGCGGGCCAGCGCCCGGCCCTCGCTGCCGGTCCCGCTGCACCTGCAGCGGCGGGGCTGGGCGGTGGTGGCAGGAGGTACCTCCTGGCCCGGTGGATGCGGGTGAGAGGTGTTTTCGGTCCGACAGGACGTGGCCCCGTCGTTTCCAAGTGCCAGCCCAGGTGGCCGTTTTCGTGACCGGGCGCTTGAGGGCAGGCTCCTGTTTGAGGGGAGCCTCATTCCCTTACTCGGCGAATAGCAGTACGCTCTATCGGGTGGTTGCTTTGGGAAACCGGCTTGCATGTATTTTGTGGACTGGCTTTACTTTTATCTGTCAGGATAGTTTAAACCAGGTCTGCACAGAGGTGCTGAGATTCCAAGGGATGGGTAAAGTGGCGTTCCTGCCTATTCCTGTTTGCCCTCCAGCTAATTATAAGGGTATGCCACTGTTTCGTGGCGGTATGAACTGTATGGCGGTGGTTTCTGCGTATAGGAAACCAGGCAGCATCGGTGTTAAAGGGAGAAGGAGTGAGCGGGTGAATGCAGTGGTTCTAACTTTATTGTTGCAGCTCATTCCTGTTATGTGACTGCCATTAGGAGGGAGGGAACAGGAGCTTTTTTCCTGCCCTGCTGTGGGAGGGAACCTGGTGGTTCTGCAGATTGAAAGGCTTTTTCATGCCTGCTCTTCGGTTTCACACTCAGAACATTTTCCTGCCTTCCTCTTGCCTCCTGCCTTTATTGTCGCGTATCTCTTGCAAGGACGTAATTCGGCTGAAGTATGTGAAACATCACTTGTAAGTCTGTGACATCCAAGTATTTCTGGGATGCTCTGGAGATCAATGTGATAGTAAAGCCGGTTTTGGTTGTTTGTTTTTTTTTTGTTTGTTTGTTTGTTTGGTGGTTTTTTTTGTTTTTTTTTTTTTCTTTTCTTTTTAAATATTAAATTCCCGCAGTAAATAGCAGTAAGCTGTTCACTCCTTTATGAATGCCAGGCTCAGAAATAGCTACTAATCTCATACTCCGTGTTGGATACCTATAGGGAGGTTTTGTTGCAGAACTGTTTAAGGAGTTCACTTATGAGGAGGAGTGTGAGCTGAGGCAGTTACAGCGGTACACCTGAAGGGCCTGCCCTGCTGCCTGATTTGCTGCCTGCCCGGACCGCGTGTGCCCGGCCGTGGTGTGCTGGAGCGGGCGTGCCATTTACTAACTGGGTTAGAAAGAGGCATTGTAAGGGAGAGAACCGAGCAGCTTGTGTAGGGCAAAGCGCTGTACGTGCCATGTTCCCTGCTGTGTATGGGCACAGCGTGCTGCTGCCTAAGTTGAGCAGGCTACAGGCGGGCACTCCTAATCCTTTCGGGTACCAGCGATGAAGTGCAGGTGACTTCTTTTCCAACTGAAAGCGAGAAAATTCGTATATGTCCATTAAGGCTTGGGGGGCAGGAAAAGCAAGCTTTGTAAATGTGGAGGTGGATTGACAGATGAAGTCTCTGCTGGGATTTCTTGGCCTGTAGAGGAAATAATTCAACCCCCCTCCCCCGCACAGCAGTTACTCTGTGTACACTTCATGATGGGTCAGGGTTTGCTATAGTCGGTTGACACAAGTTGCTTGTATTCTTATCTACCAAAGCAGATCTATAGCTGTTTGTTTGGTTTTTGGTTTTGCTTTTGTTTTTTAAAGAAACAAAAGCCATTGTAGCTCCTTCCACAGAGAATGTAGTGTTTGATGTGAATGGATTTATCTCAGAATGGTAAGACTGATTCATAAATTTTTCTGGATGCTGTAAGTCCAGGTCTACCTGGAGACTTGGTTTAATGTGCTGTATTCTTCTTTCTTTGCTGGTGTTACGATTCAGTCCTCTCTTCTCCTGCAGTATAAACAGCTATTACATTAAACACTTCATAACCTTTTGTTAACCTGTTTGCATGGATACAGCTGTGCACTGCCAAAAGCATGTGGCTTTATACCACTGAGAGTTCTTGCAGGGAGGAGAGATGATATGGATGCCCTGATGCTTCCCTTGCAGATGATCATTGGAGTTAAGCACTTTGTGCAGCCTCTTCCTAGGGAGGAGCTGGAGGAATCCATATTGTGATCAGGGCCTGGAGCTGGAGACTGCACTGTGCTGCACACTGTCATGCTTTCTCCCGGACGTCTTAGAGGGTGTGTGCTGAATGAACATTTTGATATTAAATTTTGTTACTTTAGATTTCTCTTGCAGTGAAGCAAGTGGATGTCTCTTTACATCATGCCAAAAATAATTCCTGATCTGGACTGCTAGTGTTAGGTCTAGTACTTGCATGTGCCACCTTGCTTGCAAAAAGCATCAGAAAAATTGGTAGATGGCTGTGCCTTATTTTGATTCTAATTCTGTAGCTCGTAATAAAGTATTTACCCTGAATGTTCAAGGATGGGGTTATTTATTCTTTTTTTTTTTTTTTTACGTGCAAAAGTAACTTGAAATGAACAGAGACAGGGAAGGAAAGATATAATTTCCAAGGTTGACTTACATGTTTTTGTAAACCTTAGTGCTTCCACTAAGTTACTAAGTTCCACTAGTGTTGGATTTTGTAAATATATTATTCTATGATTTATATGAGTTGAAAGTTTCTGAAGGTGCATGACCATGAAAGCATTATTCATTGATGATCTGCTATGCTTCCTACTAAATGGAGGTTTAATTACTTGTAGACAGGACTGAGAGAATTTTTCACACTGTTATACTTTTAGAAAAATGTGCAGTGCTATAGTAATATATTCCAGGTAGCATGTAACAGTAAGGATTGAGACTTAAAGGTGTCAATGAAAACTAGTAAAGCAGGTAATAAACTTTCATGAGTTATCCTGCAAAGTTTCCTTTTTTCTTTTCTTATTTTTTCTTTTTTTATTTTTTTTTTTTTGTTTGTTTTGGGGTTTTTTTTGTTTGTTTGTTTCACATGTATATAAATTACTGTGTTGGAAGCTTAAAATGAGAATTCAGATTTTCATTATTATGATAATAAACATTTTGGGGTGTTCTTTGGTGTGTGTTTAATACTCAAGCTGCTTTGTGCTATGCTGAGTTAGCCGAAGAAAGATGTGTCCAATTGGGAGGAGCTGAGAAGTACTTTTGGCTGTTTCATTAACTTCTTCTGGAGGTTTCACCCTCCTATCTAAGGAGGCATTTTTCTGGTGATTAAGCAACTTTTCTGTAAGGCCTTCTTCATCTGGAATTGCTTTAGTGTTTAAGTAGATGGGTGGAAGTGTATTGAAAAGAATGAGGAAAATCCCACTTACTGGGGTCTTGAGTTTTGGAAAGGTGAAGATTTGATGTGGTACTAGTGACATGGTTTAGCTAAGCGCCACGTCTTAGGCTGCACTTGATGATCTCAAAGGTCTATTCCAGCCTCAACAATAATTCTGTGTAAGTCTGTGTGACTGTGGAGTTGCTTTTCATCGTAGCACACTGTGTATCAAGAAGTGAATGCTGCAGCAGCTGCCATTTGTGAAGTTAACTCACCTGATGGTAGCTCTACAGGCTGAGTGAAACCTGTTTTAATTGTTTGTAAGGAAAGAAGATTACTTTTTCCGTTCCCACAACTGATCATTTACAAAGCAAAAAGTAGCTCCTTCTATTAGAGCCTAATGTGTACCATCCACTGGGATGGGTAAGTTACAGGTCTTGCTGTAACTGGATTAACAAGGTCTTGCATTTAATTGTGTTCTGGCCAAAAAGCTTTTATGTTCTCTCTTTTATCTACATGTGAAGTTCCAGGAATGCAAAGAGCTGCTCAGCTTTCCGGAGGTACTGCTGCAGAGCCTGCCTTTGCTGTGAAGGAGGTCAGTGACTGCTAATAAGGGTCTTGTGCTCTCTCACCACTTCTGCTAACCTAGGGTGTCTGGGAGCCACTTTGTTCCCTCCTGCTTTCTGCCATGCCAAGCTTCTGGGTCTGTGAGCATGTTTCTGAAAAATGGCATGAGAAAAAAAGGAAAAATCTTATTTTTGGTACTGTTATTGCTGTTGGGGTTTTTTTTCTTTTTTTTCTTTTCTTTTTTTTCTTTTTTTTTCTTTCAATGATTGTTGGAGGAGAAAAAGGCTTTGTTCAGTGAGGAGGCATGGATACTGTTTGTACTACTGCAGCTATGAGATTTTGACAAGTAAGTGTTATAAAGCACCAAACAGCAGCCTTTACTTCAAGAGTATGTTCTTACAGTGCCTGGGAGGGAAACAAAACAGATGGAAAATTAATAAAAACTTGGTCTATAGATGTGAGCAGATAAAGAGCTTTTCTAAGGACAATAAAGAAAGTTAATTGAAGCCCATGTATCTCGTTTAGAGAAAGTTTATTGTAACTTAGAAGTAACAGCCATTTCCTGTCTTCCCCTTCTCTTCTCTTTTTTTCCCCCCTCTGTTCATGTAACAGCAGTGAACTCATAATCCACCAGGCATTTTCTGCATTGATCCTCTTAAAAAATTAGTATTAGCCTATATATGAGGCAGGCCAAAGAGGATTGAACGCTGGGCTGCAAAATTAGTACCTGTTGGCCTCATTGCAAGGACTGTTTCTGAAGAGCTGCTGTGTGGCCTGGTCTGGAGGACAGGCGGCCCAGTCTTGAGAAGAGCTTGACTCCTCTGTCCCTGCTTAGGGTGGTGCAGAGCTGTAGGTGATGGAGCACCGATGTGAAAATGACTAGGAAGCGTATGGAATAAGCAGACCAGGAAATCGTGGTGCTCCTAGTGCATCTGATTACTCAACTGAGCTGGGAGAAAGGATATGCAAAGCAGGGGAAAGTTTATCTCTGCTGGGAAGGCAGGCAGGAGAGTATAAACTTATGCAGACTTTTTTAGATCTTTGCTGGTATGCAGTGAAGAGACCAGCTGGTGTCTGGAGGCTAATGCAGGTCTGACACAACTGCATGGAGGTGAGATGGAGTGAGGAGGCTGATGTTTCCCTGTGCTTGGCTATGGCCTGTCAGGCCTGCACAGGTCTGAATGCATTGCAAATGGAAGAGCAGGAGGAAAAGGGGGGGAAAAATGCATTAAACGTGATTATAGTTCTTGCTTTGTTCAGGAGTAGTTTTCAAGGGCATGCTTTATCTCTGTTTCTCTGGAGTTTTTCCTCCTTCCCCCAGTATACAACAGGCATTTTCTTTCTTTTTTAATAAACAAATAATACTCTATGAAATTTGTCACTGAATATACAAAGAGCTGCATAGAAAAAGGGAGGCTTTTTTTTTTTTTTAATAATGTCTTTGTTCTCACATCCAGTGAAAGAGATAATGTATTATCATTGTTACTGGCAAAACAATGTGGGGTATAGGGAAGAGACCTAGAGACCTGAAAGTTCTTGAATTTATATTTGAATTCTCTTAGTCCGCATTTGATGCATTTGGGGGAGAATGGAGCGATCTAGACCTTATTTTGGAAAAGAAAGTGTGCTGTGCATCTGTGTCTTAGATCATGGAGATTGTGCTTGGTTTTGCTTAGATTTGCTGTAAACTCCAGAGCTTGAAACACTTCAGAAGGAGCTAGCTGACCTGTTTTGTCTACAATAAGCTGGTCAAAGTATGCGTGAGGATGTGCTGACTTTGGTATTTTATCTCTGTAAAATGCTTTATTGTACCTTCCTGGTTTGCAAGTCACCTGTTACGACGGTAGGAAAGAATAAACCTGCTGTGCCTTCTGCAGTATGGGACTGTCACATGTGCATGGGTAACACTGATTTGTTTGCTTGATTTACAGTAACTTGTAAGAGTCTTGTATCAGTATATTTTACAGATAGCCTCTCTGTGCTTTTGCCTCATCCAGTAATGCTTGATTTTATTCAGAAGACATTTATTTAATCACACTTAAGAAATAAAATCCCAGTTTTTAACACAAGCAGTACATTTGTCTGTTCAGTGAAACGGGGAGATTCCTCTCACTCCAGGATGTAAGGAAGAGAGACTTTATGGAGAGAGGCTATATTGTTCACTGAACCAACTGATGTAATTGGGAAAGTGATGGGAGTATAGACAGACTTCTGGACATTCAATCTTTTCTCAACCTAAGCTAATAAAATATTTATCACCCTTCTCTTTAAGTCTCATCTTGATGTTCTTGGTAGGCTCTGTAATTCTTGCCAGACATTGTAGTCTGGGCTGTGAGATATTTCTGTGTGTAAATCTATATTTAATTTGAGCATGGTGGTAATTGTCTGGGAAAAAAAAAAAAAGAAAGAAAGAAAAGAAAATGGAGGGGTGTTCTGTGCACCAGAGTTAAAATAATCGGAGCCCTGACCTTGCCAGCAGCTTTGTGTGGCTGGAGTGTAGCTAAGGTTGGTGGTTTGCCTGCAGAGGTTTATGGTAGGGTAGAGACCTGCACAAGCATGCTGTCTTGACCTTTCAAAAAAACTCCACTCCAAAACCAAACAAAATTACAGGTAGTAGCAGGAGAGTGATGCTTTAGTTTGTCATTTTGTACTGGAAGTCTTGCTGGAGAAATATTATTCTCAAAGCTTTTTTTGTTCTCTCACATTATCTGTTGTTTCTTTTAACAAAAAGTGTGTAAATGGCCAGACCAAGAAATTATGCATTCCTCTTTCCACTCAGTAGTTGCATAATTACTAAGGATTTGCTAGGGATGTGTATGTACAGACACAGAGGTCCCTTTCTTTATTTAGCTATAGATGAACACTACCTGAAGCATCCATTTTTCAGAAAAATGATTGTCCATTTGAACTGTAGGTGTTAAAGAAAATAAAGAACTTTGATAGAACTATTATTTACCCCCACCAATCAATAATCCCTCACCAAAAAAACAAAACTACCCACAAGCCTCTGCAGAGTCACTAAAAAGTATCTGTCTTTTGCCAAGGAGTAAGAATTTTTTTTTTCTCCCTTTTAAAATCTAGTCTTGTCTAGGTGAGTGAATGTCTGTCTTTTTCTTTTTGAAATTGTTGGGATTATAAAAAAACTGCAGTTACATGTTTAGATGCTTGCTCCTATTTAGGTCAGATTCAACTGAATAGTCTACTTAGTTCAGTTTTTACTGTGTCAGTGAAACTGATAAGCTGCCTTAAAAGGTCATCTTGATTATCTGCTCAGTAAGTGAGATGTGTAATGGCCTCTTCATTTTACTTCTTTTGCACAGGAATTAGGTATGAGGGATTGTATGATAAATACATAAGATGTTTTCATGGTCTCAAGAGCTTTCCTCTCTGTGCAATTCTATCTCCCCAAAGAATTAAAAAAAAAAAAAAGGTATACATTTGCAGCATATTAATTATTTGACTAGATATTTGTGAGGGTGGATACAACTGAAACAGTTTTATTTTCAAATGTGCAAATAAGGTAATTATAAGTGTATTTTGAATGTCATATTTTACATGTCTAAGTATTTATTGCAATGGCACAGGGTGTGTGACAAATTCCATATTTTGTACAAACACATATGGCTGCATAAATTAAATGGTGTATGTGGTTTTGCTCACAGACTGAAGGTAAGTAGATTTTCTCAAATGGTTGAATTTACCTATTTGGTTTTATTTTTTTTATTTTAATAATAATAATAAAAGGAGCTGTTTGCATCTGCCCTGAAATGGGCCTCCTATGTGCATAAATTGATTGTTCATCAAATGGGACATGCTGATATTCAGGAATTCCACTGAGGTTTTTAAGAACTTCTTTTTCTTGCTTTAGTACTGACAGCCACCAGGGGAAAAAAGTAACCATTATTCAGAGCCTGTCTTCTGTTCTCTAATTTAATTGTTGGCTTTTATGAGAGTTCAGTTTCTGTCGCTGCATGTCTGTGTCTGGCTTTCTTCATAGCTGTGCCTTCATCTTCTGGGATAGGAGGCAGATTTATTATATGTCAACTGCTTTGGAGAAAGAAGCTTCTCAATGGATTATGAAATGATGCTTTTGATCAGGTGAAGCATCTGATGGCCTTTGCACTCTCTGGTTTCTGCTTAGTATTGACTGAGAAGGCTGCATGTTGAAGATGAATTAGCTGCAGTATGGAGGGAGGGTGGTGCTGAAATGGGTGTGGGGAAGGGGTGAGTGCAGCAGAAGATCCGCTGAGCAGGAGCAGATCATGTTTGTAGAAGGGAAATGGAGCTGGCTGTGCTAATTTCTATGCCATAAAAGGGCTTTGGGAGTCAAAGGTGTTAACGTGACTCTGTCATTACATGCTCTCAGTGGTGAAGGGAGTTTAAGGCTCCCACAGAGATATCTTGGCCTGCGTATTTCCATGGCAACAGCCATCATGTATACATTTATATCACCTTTGATTAAGATACAAAAAAGGGGGAAAATCTTTTAAACATTACAGATGTAAAGCTTTCACCAGATCTTTCATTTTAACAATGTACCTTATTTACATTCCTTGGAGTGTGGAGGTTTTATAAGTAATGTAGCTGTCCCTTCCTCATTTTGTAGCTTTGAGATGACATTTTGGGGCAAATGTGATGTTCTGACTTTGATCATAGCTGCACCGACATCACGAATTTAAGTTATTGTTTATTTACATTACTGTAAATAAACACTGTACCAAAATCATACCTGAAATTTATTACTCAAGAGGAGGTATGTCTCTGATAAAGGGGTTTGGGAGGTTGATAATTATATGGTGAATAAAACTTATTTTTAAAGAGGAAGAGCATGACATATGCCCTAAATTACAGTCTCAAGCAGTATAATGGCTGATGCACAAAAGCCACATGGCAGTGGGAAGATCAAGCTGTTTCTGCAGAAACTGAGCCTTGCTATTGGCTTGCAAACTGCATGGAAGGGCATGTCTATGCTTGGTGTGTCTTCCAGTTTCTCCCTCCTCTACCCTACCTCCTTATTCTTGGAAGGATTTTGCATCATGCTGTGGTGGGCAGGTAGCAGTGCTGTGAAAGAAGTGCTCTCTGTTTAGGTTAGGTGTTCTCCTGTGTAATGCTCAGGTGCAGTGTGTTGTGTTTTCTGAGAATTTCACTGCTGGAATCAATGGAATTTTGGAAGCAAGCTAACTAATATTCTATTCTATTTGTCTGATTTTAATTTATTTTTTGTTTTTCCATCTGACACTGTTTTTGAATTATCCTTGGGGAGATAAATATTTCCATACTGAATTTGCTAGGGGATTTCATTGTTGTGCTACCAAAAGTTGAGTTTTGAAGTGCAATGAAATAAAGCTTTATTTCTTCTCTGCCTGTATTGTGGGCAGCTGAAATTTGGGTTTGCTTTGGACTTGTCAGTAGCTGACTGCACAAGTAACTGGCCATGACTGGCTTGGTGAGAGAAGGTGGCCAATGTGAGGGGCAGTTTTGCTAGCTGCATGCTGAATTTCTCCAACATTTCACCATCATTTTTCCTTCAGAAGGAAGCGATGTATAGATAGTGCGAAGCCTAATGGCTGGTGGTGGGTAGTTTAAATGGACAGGGCTGGCTATGGTTGCAAAAAGAGTGAATTTTACAGCTACAGATGGATTGTGCCATCTGAATTTCCAAGGTTGAGCACACTGTATGGTTATTAGTAGCCTCATGTTCTGCTCTTGCTGGGACTGTGAAGGGCCCTTCATGCTGCTCTTGTAGAAACCCTTAACATTCCTCAATAAAGCTTTTAGTATTGAAAGACCTGGTTGGTTGCTGTGGAAATTTTGTAATGACTATGCAAACACGACTTGAAAGTTTGTGATACTAAGGATGTCCTCCATTATGAAAGAAAAGAAAAAGATGACTTTTTCTAATTTTCTTAATAAGGAAAAATTAAAAGGCATTGTGAAATACTTTAAAAATCTAGGATAGTTATGAATATTGACACTGAGTTTTTGTATTGGGAACGTTTTCCAGTAGATGTTGTGATAAGAGCAAGTACTTCTGGCTGCCCTGTGAAAGAAGATAAGTGTTCCATGCTTGGTACCTAAGTGTGCTTTTGAAAATGAGCAGCATAGAGAGGTCACCCTGATGGTACATGAAATTGGCATTTCCCACCATTTTAATGACTGAGAAAGATGGGGTTTGGAGTTAGTCTTTTGTTAGCGTTTGTTTATGCTTTGTTTGGGGATTTTCTTTCTTGTGTGTATGTGTTTGTTTTTTCTTTTTAGTGTGACACTGTGTTGGTTTGTTGTTGTTTTGATTTGGTTTTCTTTTTAATTGTTTTGTTGTTTTGCTAAGTTTTTTGTTTTTAACCAGAGTTAAACAACTGTGTTTTAAGGCTTACGCAACTTTTGGATCCATTTGCATTACAACCTGCATGCAAGACGTCATGTGAATATATCCAGTTACACCCATGAAATGGTGGTCATTTGTCTTCTGATGGAAGAATACCCTCAGTGAAATGCCAAAGTCACAAAGCCCCTTTCTAAGGTGTTTCTGTAGTAGTGTTTGCTCACCAGAGGAGGAAAGACGTGAGATTTTCATCAGCCTGTGTGATGAGGCTAAAGGGTGCTCCTGTGCCCCTTGGGGAGTGAGGAGAGTGGGTGTCTGCAGTGCTTGAGGAGAGGGAGCCTCATTTGTTAGCTTCAATCTCTATCATCTACACCTGAGATTTTAACTGCCATTTTAGGGTCCTGAAAGCTTGTGTAGGAGCATTGTGAGGATTTGTGTCCTTTTTCATCACTGAAAAAGTGATAATAAGCAACCTTCAGGTAAATAATGTTTGTTTGAAACTTCCCCAAAAAGCAGATAGAGATGCGTAGAGGTGGAGAACTGAGCTGTGAACAACTGAAGATCTTGAAAGCACATGTTGAATTTTGAAGATGGCTACATAAAATGCAGGATGTACCCTGATGATCTGAACCTGTGCCTTCAGTTAGGACAGTGCTGCAGCAGCTCTGAACTTATGCATTCAGACCGTGACATTTGGGTGATTAGTTTATCCAGATCCTGAAGTGTCTCTCTGGCCAAAGCTCAGCTGGAATAGGTATATATGTAGGCCATAATATTATGTTTAGAATTTACATGTTTTTTATGTTGGCTTCTGAAAAAAAAATGTAAATGGCTCAACTAAAAAGAACAGTGTGGATTTTTAGTGTAGTACATTCATTACCATCAGCAGCACCATTGAATTTTTTGTTTAGATGTCCCTTTAGGGTTGTGATTGCCGCTGTGACTTCAAAAGCTCTTCAGATGTGATCGAATTACTGCACTAGACTTTTTTGAGACTCTTCCTACAGTGTTGAAAATCCTTTGATTACATGAGTTCAAGATGCTCAAGCCTTGGCTTTTATGACTGTATAGTCTTTAAAATGGTAAATACATTATTAATACAGAAATGCTATATTTAGTTATGCAGGCAAGATGCTGTTACTTTTTTTTTCTTTGTATGTTGCCCCATATGAGTGTGCCTTCCCATTGCGGAGAGATGGAACTTTGGTTAGGGTTAAAATTAATCCAATATTGACAGTAAGGCCATAAGCATTTTATAGCCCTATACTGTCTAATAATGGTATACCTAAAGATTCTTAGGAGAAGCAAGAAAAGAATAAAGTTTTATTGCTGACATACTGACTGTGATGATGCTGATCCATTTCAGCATTCAAAAAGGAAAAATACAGATATTTAATCCACTGTGTTCATTTCAGCAAGTCATTTTTTGAAAATGTATTGATGGAACTGTTTGTACTGTTGTGAGCCAGAACAATGTCAGGTGGGTACTGCCTGTACTGGAACAAGCAACTTTATTGTTTTCTGAATCATCCTGAATATAGGTCAAAACTGTAATAAAACCGGATTATTATCTCTTGTCACTCAAAGAGAAAAGCTGTAGCTAAATTTCAGTTTGCTTTTAATTCTTGGTATTTTATTTCTTTAACTTTAAAGTGGTGGATAAAACTATATAGCTGATACTTAAAGACAAGTATATTCCATGCGACTTAGAATTCAGGGTTCATTAAAATTCAAACCACTTCAGTATAAAACTTTAATATCAGATTGCTTGGATGATTACACAGGTAGAGCAAAGTTGGTAGGTTAGTTAATTTTTAGCGACTAATATATTCAGGTTACGTAAATCAGGTTGTATGTGTAACATTTCTAGCACCTAGGACAGAAGAAAATTTGTGCACAAAGTTTGTTTTCTGGCTGCCTAAAATTCCTGCTGCTGCCATGCACAACAGCTGTACACATATCTGTCTATTTTCTGCTACAGATAGCCACACTGGCACAGATTTTCCCAACTCATCATGCTGAACCAACAGCGGGATGCATGCCAAAGGTTAACTGTGTAGAATAAGAGGCAGAGCATGTGATATCCATCCAGCACAGCACTGGCAGTATAATGATTGTCCTTCCTGTATCTCTGTTGGTCTCTGTTGTGATTTGTGCAGCAATCCTTCAAAACCTTCTATTTATGTTACTACTTCGACTGCTTGGGTCTGTGTTAGAGGTAGGGAGTGGGAGGGTGAAAGCTGTTAGCTTTCATAAAATGCACAGCAAACTGCAAAATTCAGCAGAGGCTCTGTCATCCAGTGGGGCCACTCACAGGAGTGAAGTACCCATGCTTGGTTTGGGATCAGACTTTGTGGCAGGTGGAAGTTGGAGTTCACTGGATCAGCTGAGCGTTTGCTGCAGTGGTTGTGGCAAGCTTCTGACTTTCTTAACCTACCCTGCTTAGCTCTGATCCAGAACATGAGGGAAGCTACTCAGGCTTTTAGATCTCTGAGAGGCTCTGGAACAGCCTAGCTCTGAAATTAGTAAAGATAAAGAAATGGTGATGGCAGCGAGGGTCAGGAATGAAGCTTTACGCTCCTTGTCGTGGCCATTTGCAGAGGCAAAAACACATTTATGAGCCTTAATGTGTGCTGTGTAATTCTGTCTTCATACACAGGGGTCGTGTAGATGTACATCATAGAAGACGTTTGATTAATCAAGGACGTGTTCTGGTGTGAATGTGAAACTGTTAAAAACACGTGGTTTTCAGGAGCACTTCCCCTTCCCCATCCTGTCTCTGCTGAAATAGAGCTGTTCATTTGCTTCTCGACTTGAAAGCACTCAGCAAACGTTCTAATCAGGTTTTCTCTACCTACTTATATTCCTGCTGGGTTTTTTTCCCCACTTCTTCAGTTTCTTAATGTGCCTGTGATCATTTTAAGGATATAAAGCACTTCTGATTTTGGATCTCCCACAGTAAGGATTGCTTTCCACCTTTTCAGAAGTCCTTGTTTTACTTTCAATACTTGTTTCTTTCAAAATATGTGTAAAGAGTTTTAAAGGTTTTTGTGTGACTGTGATGTGGGATGGACCAAAGACGTTTAAAATTCTATAGCTGTTGAAAATGTGAGCTTTCAAAAATGTTCGGAAAGCAGAGGAGAAAGCAAGCTGAGATTTAACTGCATCTCTGTGGGGTTGTGAAAGAAATTATGAAGCCTCTTAAAACTTTCATCCCAACAAACACCTTTGGTCTAGTATATAACCCAATTGGGTAGTTCCCTTTGTGTGGAAAGATGGGACTTGGCTGGGAAAGGCCAGTGTTTGTCTCTCTCACTATCCTGAAAAATCAGAGGAAAGTAGACTCAAGTGTTACTGATTGTTTTATGGTACTACCAGGACTGTTGTATTCTGGTGCCATTTGAGAGCCCCAAGCAGCACTTTGGTGTGTTGTTTATGGTGTATTAACACCTCTGGGAGACATGGTCCCTTCCTTGAGAAAATTACAGGTTAGTTTGAAATAAGAAGAATTTGAGCCTCATGGAAGGATAAGAAGGAGAATTTGGAAGAATGGGTTGAACATAACTTGTGTGATTCTGCTGCATCCAGTCCCTGAGCTGTGCCTCTGGCTTTTGTATCTGAAAATTATTTGCTGCAGATGTGAATCTCAAATGCATGGGGGAGGGTGGGGTGCAGTAGCTGTTAGTATGTTGAATAAGCTGCAAAATGAAATATGTGTGTGGCAGGGAACATGAGCATCAGCCACAGATCTGACCTGTGTATCGTGGTGTCAAACTTCAAGAGCAGGCAACTTACAAGGGTGAAATATTGGGAAGGATAGAAGAGTGGATAAAGTGAGGGGATTTTAGTGTCCTCACAGAAAATATGATTCTGGTGGCTCTTCGAGAATGAGGATGGTGGGGATTGTGTCTAGATTTTCTTTTCAAGTGTGTAACATAGAAGGTGACTTGTTTTGAAGAAACACTTGACAATTTCTGGATGCTGGTGTTTTGTTCTGGAGTGAAACTGCAGCATGCATGCTGGTCTGATGAAAGCTGAGGTTGGTGTTATTCTGATTCACACATTTTCTTTGTGTGCTAATACATATTTCAAGTGTATTAGCAAAGCCCATAAGCACTTTTTTTTTCTCCCCATCTTTCCAATTTATTGTTAAAAAGAGACCTAGTTTTATTTTCTAAGGTATTTCTGCAGAGACATGTATTAATCCAATTCTGTAAATCTAGTGTAATTCCACTGGTCTCCTTTGCTGGGGCAGGAGAATTTATAAAATCTGCTGCTGCTTGCTACCATATTCACACTGTGATAAAAAATTAATGATAGCACAGTTGATCATTACTTGTGCAGATCTAGGTATTCCAAACATGTTGTGAATTCATTTCTGGAAGTGGATTTTCCCTGAGGTTTGTATGCGGGCTGCACCAATTGATCTCTAGTGATAGCTGTATTGATAAACTGAGTCCTAATATGAAGCTGGTGTAATAGTGTGGGTTTTTTGTTTTTTTTTTAGAGGGTGGCCTTATTGAAATATGGCTCTCATTAAGGGAGAGCACCACATTTAAACTAATTTTAGCTCTTGATGTTGCAGTAGTGCCTTGTGGAGACTCTATGATTACTCCAGGGAGAAGGTGGAAATGCCTCACGTTGCTCAGCTGTCCTGCTGATTAAGGAGTGACAATGTCCAAGATGCCTTTTGGAGACAGGCAATTATTTTCAGCGGGAAAGATGTTAACCAAGAGCTGAAGCCTTAGGGGAGGAAAGGGTGAGCAGGGCTGAAGAAGGAGGGGGCACTCACAAAATGTGCAGTGTTCATTTTGCTTCTTCTAAATATTGGTCTCCCTTTAGAAAGGTTTCATAGTTTTCATGGTGAAGCATTTAGTGTTTGTGGCTGACTCTGTGCAGAATCAAATGTTATCCATTTCATATTTTTATTTTTGCACTTTTTTAAAGTATAAAATAACTTTTTCTTATTATTACTGTTTATTAACAGTGTGCATCCTGCTGTATAGTTATTGGTGAGACCATCACAGATGCTTTTTAGTCCTGCTGCTCTTTTCAGATAATGATGGGGGTTTGATTTGGGTGTTGTTTTAATATTGATCCAGAATCTAGTTTTAAGCAGCAGAGGGATTTATATCCAGCAGGCTGCTGCTACATGGTCATTATTTTTTGTGGTAGGTTCATTACTTGATGACAAAATTCAGGCCACTGCCAACTGCTCAAGGCAACCTTTAGCTATTGCCTTTGTATGAGAGCTGTGAGAACAGGCATGCAGCTTGAGTTGCAGGTAAGAAATTAATTTTTTAGATATTTTGTAAGACTGTAAATTGAAAGCTCATTTAAAGATTGTCTATCAAGTAAATTAGTTGTCACAATAGAGAATCATTCACTGGTAGAACATAATTGTCTTAACTTGTAAAATACTGTAATCTAGGCGCCAAATGAGGGAGGTTTATATACTGTTGTCTGACTGATTTCATTACATTATAACTAACAATAAAGCCATTTGAAGTACTCAGCAGATTGAGGTTTCTTAAACTGACTGAGTCATATTGTCCTTGTGGAGATGAATTGTAAGTGATCTTATGTTTGTGTGTACATTGGTGAGGGTTCTCCGCTGACTGGTCTCCTTAATTTCTGTAATAGCCATGTTCCAGTTGGAGAGTGCTCAGGCACATGTGGTGTAGGTGTTGGCCCTGCAAAAAGCAATGCCTCAGCAAGTGGCTTGGTGCTGTTGTGATACAACCTGTTGGGAAGCTGCCTTTCTTTTCTTGTTGGCACGATAGTATAATGTCTTCCATTGCCATACAGTTTTAATAGGGAGAATTAACAACAGCAACTAAAAAATCCCATCTTTGCTGCATGTCTTGTGCAAATCGGGCCTGAACAGGTGACCACATTGTTGATACTGTTTAAAAGTAGTTTGAATATTAAGATCTATCTTGGAGACATAAGACTTTGAAGACATAAGACATTGAAGAGTACTAGTATATACAGAAAAATCTGTGTTTATATAGGTGACAGTGGCATATCATTATTTTTTTTACTCAAAGAGCAGCCATACTGAAGTTCAGAAGAATAAATGTGGGGAGGGATGGGGTACAGGGATAGACCTCAGTTGTAGTCGTGCTCTAGTATGTGTTACTGGGTTTTCTGGTTATTGCTATTAAATCATGCAGATGCTTTTGTTTTAATAAAAAAACCTTACGTTATGTGTTGTGTAACTAGCACATGCTTCTTCCGGTTTTATGCTTTTAAAATTTAACTGTACCTTGATTATCAGCGTCACTAAAGCTCATGTGAATAAACAAATGGATTTCACTCCATACAAATCCAAAATCATAAGGGTGTTATTTGCAGATAAATGCAAAACAAAAGACAAACCAAGAATAAAGTGTTACTTTTAGGAGATCTCAGAATAATCGTTTATGCTGTTAGAAGTACTCTTCCTTACAAGAATCTGTTAAAATACTTCAAGGATGCTGTTATGTTTTAATGACATTGAGCCTTTATTTAATAAGAAGCAGGGAAAACAAGGAGGGAGGGGAATCCATCAGCATTTTTAGAAGCTAAGAATTAAAATAGAAACTTGCCTGCCTCTAACTAATTGTAATTAAATGGTCTACAGTTCTGCTTAATTGTCTTTATATTCTGCCTCAGTTCCTGAACAGGC